>QEIL01000143.1:0-66098 GCA_003116535.1 Paecilomyces niveus
CTAGGCATTCGGGATTAAATCCTCTGCATTGCTTGCTATCTAGAACTAACGGAATCTATCGCATATTTATGCTAGATGACATACAAAGAACAATTCTGCTGCCTAAACTGCTGCTGCAAACGGCAGTATGATTACTGACCGTCTCCTTTCATGTTCTAGATGATCAAAGAGGCTAAAAATAGGTTGCACGTGCTTATCTGCTATTTTGGGCATATAAAGCAAGCAACAGCTCGCTTTCATAAAGCAGCTAGGCGCTGACAGGAATTCACAACTGAGATATTAGCGTTGTGGCCACCTTCGTAGCCACTTCCGGTAGTGTAGGTTGAATCTAATCGCCGCCTCCTGAATAATACTAGGAAAAGCAGATATTTAAATAAGACATTCCGGGATCGACAATATTAGCGCCAATAGTTTTCGCATCTGCGTCTGCCGCCGCTCCAGCAGCAACAAGAAGAGGGGTGAAGTGCTGTGCGATGTATTAGTGTATTAGTTTCGCACACTCTTAAGTTTCTTGGGACGCAACTAGCCTCAACGGTTGGATGAGAACGTTTGAACTCAAAAAGATCCTCTAACTTGAGTAATACTGCTTTTCTATCGGCGGCATTCTTATTCGCAAGAGCACTGCGTATAGAAGTGTTGAACGATCTTGATTCGGAGAGCACTTCCTCTCTAATCCTGTTTCTTTCGTTTTCGGTTGGGGCTTGCTGAATTTCTTCCAGAGAAGCGAATGAATGAACAGCCATACCAGAGCCTATAATGAGATAACCCTCGTACCTTAATATCTTCCAGTAAGCTTGTTTCTCGACGCTTCAGGCGGTTTAGGCATACCGCAAAGGCTCGAACACTTCACCTAGACGAATCTGACTCCCCAGATTATAGCCATGGAATGTAGACACCTGAATAACTGGGATATCCAAAGGTTTCTCCAGTGGAAACATGACTTTGAAAGGTACCCAGACACCATGGTCAAGGCCACGTTCAACACGTTTGGCCTTTATATTAGCCTTGCAGAGATGTCGCCAAATGTCTGTTGCCAGCTCAGGTGCATCCTGATGCGGCCAATCATACTCATAGACGTAAGGTCTCGTGCCGTGGAGATCAGCCACATAATCATGCTATATTCACCCGTTAGTTGACAGATATCACTAGACCTAGTATTTCTTTATATGATCTCAAGGCAGATATACTTACTTCAATATGAGTTTTCTTTTTAACATTGACTCAATGGCAAGTTAGCCCGGCAAAGTCAGTTCGGCATTGCAGCTAAGACTCACCCTCTATTACCCCAGGTCCGTGAATCTCTCTGGCTTCAAAATGGCCACTGAAAACTATGATCCCTTTCGGACGCAGTGATATGGCACGAATCTGATGGCCAATACCTTCTAGATTTTGTCGAACAATCCGGTTTATTTCCGATTTATCAAAAAGCAGACCCACACCAGCGTGGCCAATAAAGTATACAGGGAGTGGCTGAACATGATTAATTTCTGGAGGCATAATTTCAAATAAGACACGGTTTCTACAGCATTTGCTAAAGCAGAAGCTGACTCCATCTGAATGTAGAGATACTAGGCTATGAGGCTTTCGTATTTTTATATGTCTCCAGAATACCGACCACAATTGTATTGCGTGTAATCTGGAGAAATGACGCCATCCTTTATACATGGAGGGGTTCCTATTATACCAATAGTTTAACAGACCTTGATATTTACTCCTCAAGACTTTATGGCTCGATTGCTTCTCGGGATGAAACTAGCCAATAGATTTTATCACCAAGATGAAGGGGGAGCCTAAGCAACAGGTGAGGAACTCCAGGCGTTTATTGCTTCAACGTTGAGGATAGCATCTCTTCCACGTAGTTAATCATAATATTAGAAATGCAGGGCATATTCCCGAAGCTACATAGACACTGAACTGATTTTACAACACCGAGAATTCTGTGATATCCTGCGTATGCGATATTGTATTTCCAGAGCCGATAGCTGTCAAAAATTAAATGTTATTATACAATCACCTAAATCGTATAAGCGTTCAGCATTTATCAGCGGCAGGAGTCCAGAGAATCGCCGAAGGTCTATCCGCAAGATAGCAAAACGGCCGTACAGAATGCTTTTTCGACGATCTGTACAGCTGATGGAGAATCTGAAACAACAATCCGAAATAGCCAATGGAAGTATAGAGCCTATTAACAGTGCTACCTGAGCAGGGACAAAATTTCGACCCCCGACCGACTTTACATTTTAGGTACGTTTACCAGTATCCAGCATTCGTTTGCTGGCCAGCTCTTCGCATTCCTCAATGCTACATACAAGCTATCCGCCACAACTTATGTCGTTCGTAGAAGTTCTTACGCATAACACGAGATGCATAATTGGAAATATCCCTTCTTTGGGAAATACCTTTTCTCTTCCTCTTGGTAGTTCGGGAAGAGCTGGATATATAAGATGCAGAAGCACGACCCAAACATTCGGGCAGGTCTGTACTGATAATTTCACCATCTTCCAATAACTGGCTCAAGGATTTAGTAGTTGTTAAATCGTACCTAATCGTCACTTTCTTCAGAAGCCGATGGGTTGAAGGTTTGCCATGAAAACCTGGAGCGTCCATTCTACCTTCCACCCATTCGACATTAGAGAGATCAACCCCCATACTCGTGTTGAAGAAGACTGTGTATCCAGACTGCAGCTGTCATGGTATACAACTGAACACCAATTTTCTTTCCAGCTAGATGCATGGGTGATTTGGTTCTGTCGCTATTCACCATAATGTAGCCATGCCGGAATGCACGACTGGTGAATACAAGGAGAGTCACAAAAGACCGATCGCCCGCCACAATACGCACAATGTATTCTAAGCTGGAGAATTCTGACGTATCAAATCCTTTGTTGGCCTTCATGGATCGAAAGTATCACGAGGGTGGAGATCGATGTACTTTATATATGATACCTGCCCAGATCGACTGTGAATAGCCTAGTCAGAGCATGGGTTCTTAGTTATTCTCGTTAGGTGAGGACTTTAATTGATATCAACCTCGGATAGTGCGAAGATTCTTCTACAGTTCGTCTGCGGGGTAGTCTCTTGTGTTTTAGCATTCAGCAAGACCGTGGAATTTCAATTAGTGTCCAGACTAGAATGTTCCATCCAATTCCTTTCGCCAATTGTATTTGATACTAAATAACTATTCCCAATAAAAGATGGCCTAGCTATACACAGTCAGAACTACAAGTAGTTAGACACAACATAGGAAGAAGACTCTCAATGATTTCGACTAGCTACTAAGAACGTTGGCTTGTATCTCGCGTACTTGATTGGTCAGGTCCTATAATATTTTATATTTCGTACAATATCTTTTAGACACTAAAGTATAAGGTATATCACCTAGTAAAATATAATATCTGGGTTGAGGAAATAAACAGTGCGCAAGCGATTCAAAGCGGCAAAATTGCCCAGGGGAATAGATGCCATGAAGACAGTACATAGAAGGGAAAAAGGTCAAGCCAGATTTGGCTCTCCGTCGAAGAAATAAAATCAGAGGAAAACAGTCCACCAAGAATCGAATGGGTATAATGCTGGTAAATAAGCATAGGCAATTAAAGAAAACCGGATAAGAAATAAGATAAAAGGAGTGCTCTAAAACGCGAATGCAATGTTATAAAGTATGGACAGCGAAGAAATTTGCGAGACCGCAGTGCCAACACGGGAGGCAGGATAAGTGGGGTGAGAAAAAGGTATAACGAAGGACGTAGAAACACTAAGATATCAGAATATCTTGCATGCCTAGGCGTGCTCCCAGACGTTGCACATATACACCATAATATGATCTGAGGACTTCATATCATCATCAGTTTAGTCGTCCTTCGTTCGGGGAATCGACGGGCACCACCAGGTGCTCCGAGATAGTCCCTCTGCTCAGGGCGCCGTCGTGGTCCTCTCGGTGGAGGTCCCTGAGGGAAGCCATAAGACTGCGCAAGTGGAGACGATGGCATCGTAGGCCGCCGTCGTCCCGGTGGGGGAGTAGAAGCTGCCGCTCTCCTAGCATCACGCTCACAATAAACATGGCCATTCCATTCGAAGTAGTCCCCTTTGAGGACAATGCGACACGTTCGACACTTCAGGCAATCGGGGTGGAATTTCTGACGGTCACTTGAGCCCCTGCCTGCTCTCTCATTCGTCTCTAAATATTGTCCCTCGATTCCAGTATTACAGGCCGCACACAGAGAGCCATTCAACTCATGGTAGTGCTGAGCGCAGTATGGGTGATCATCTAGGACGTAAAAGTCGGCTGTCTGGAAGGGTGCACGGCAAGTGTAGCAAACAAAACATGCCTTATGATACCGGCCGGTAAGTCGTCCGTCTGCAGAGGAAACAGATTTCCCCGTAATAACCTGCCCACAACCACGACAGCGTCTCCTCGGAGTTGTAGATCGACGCGCGGGAGGTTGAGTAGCTGACCTTCTCATAACGGGACGAGAAACTGCAGAATCCGAATCGTCATTATAGGACTTGCCCGACACAAGAGACAATCCCCCTTGGTGGATAGCTGGATCCGTCGGGGAATCAGGCACATAGAAGGTTTCGGGCATCTTTGGAGGCGCTAGGGACAAATCATTATTAACGATAGTAGTGCGGATGCCGTCAGACGTTTTCTGAGTTTCCAGCTTCTGTTCTTGGAAAGGCTGAAGTTCCTTAAGAACCATATCCAGCTTCTTAAGATCTGAAGGTTTCCGTCTCGACAAGCGGGACGACACCGATGGCGGGCTGGATAAGGAGCTCTGACTTCTTGTCTCGGAAGGAGACGAACCAGCCGACGAAGTCGCGCTTTCCACAGTGCTGTAATTGGAGCGAAGGTCCAAAGCTCGTGCAAAATTTGAGACGGACAGATTTGAGTCCCCGTCTCCGTTCTCTTTCGACGATACACGATTTACATTGCGTGGAGGGGGTGCTAGAACAGACTGTGAAGCATCGTCGGAGCCAAAGGGTCGATATTCTGCATTTCCCGGGATAAGAGGTATATCTTTGTCCGAGGTAGTCAGCTGCCTGCTGCGGAATGCATCAGAAGCTCCGGACGGCCTTGGAGGAAGGGGTACCTCAGGTCCTTTTGAACTGTATTTTTCGTCTTGGGTAACAGGAAGGGTTTTGGTCCGATGTAGCGGAAAAGACGATCCAAGGGCACTGCTTCCATCATCTTCGTAGCTTTGGGGCTCTTCCGTGATCTCCGAATCCAGGCCTCCATATCCTCCTTCTCTCTGCCGTTCTCGACTCTCCGCCCGTTTCGACAGACCAACAGCAGAATTCTGCAAATCCGATGGGGATTCGTATGTGAAGCCCTTTGGAAGACCTGCTGGCATTGGAGGTGCGTCATCGTCAAGAAAAGTGCGTGGTCCTCGTGAAACGCTGCTCACGGAAGGACGCCTACTGGAATTTGAAGTTGATGGCCGAGAGATTGGATCACCCGGATTTGTTGAGAAAGTCTGGAAGCTACCATTAGTGTCAACAGAGCCTTCTCGTCTGTGTCCTGAGTTCATTTCTTGTTTCAACGGAGCAGGTGATGGCGCCACTGGGCTAACTGCACCCTGGTTAGCACTCGACTCTCCCCGGATTTGTTTTGCAGTAGCGCTCGATTTTGCCATCTTCGGCTCCGGTAGAGTCTTAGACTTGGCGGATATCGGGAAAGGAGGAAATGCGCAATCTAGATTGGTAAGCTCTGGTGAGGGAGGTCCCGACAGCAGTGGGGAAGTCTGGCTCCGTAACGGCCTGCGAAATGGTGGGCTCCCTCCTGGTGAATACGCGGTGTATCTGGAACTGCTGCTAGCGGGCGTAAGTGGATCGGGTCGTAAGAAAGGCCGATCTAGATGCAGGGTCAGTAGCTGTCTCTTGAGATAAACAGTACATCTAGCCATACTTGCTGCTAAGGGGTCGATCCGGGGAGGAGGTCCTGGTCTCAAGGCTTTCAGTGAATAACTTCCCTGACCGATTCCAGTATCTGGCAGCTGGGCTATACGAGAAGCTTGACGTTCAAGGTCTGGAGGCGGCGAGGCCGGCGAGGCTATGGGAGAATCATTGTCAGCAACTGGATATACAACCGCAGCAAACAAGGAGTCTTACCCTGCGGCGCTTTGACGCAGACGTGCTCCGCCATCGCTGAGATCTCAACTTCCGCATTACAATTGGAACATTTGATGGTGGGCAACAGGCCCGTCATGTCCGCCATCGCGGTTCCTGTCCGGCGCGACGCTCTGCGCGCAAATCCGCGATGCTCGGCGGCGCAATGGATCAATTGATTTAAAAAGACAGCGCTCCTCGTTTGGAGGTCGCCTGGTCTGCGCAAGTATAAGGCTTCCCGTCAATGCGACAGGTCGGGCAATCCAGTGCCTAAGCCTTTGGACATGGAAACGTAGAACTTCAACTGCGAAGAGATGGGGATAAGAATAGCTGGGGGGGTGGACTCGAGGCAATGCGTAAACCTTAGCCTGGCACCGGCGCAATCGATGTAACGGATCTGTTTGGCCCTACGGGAGATGAATCGGTCGATAATGGGTCTGATAGAGTCCTTCCAATCAGGATAGCGACTCACGGGCCAACTGCACGAGACGTCCCCATCCAGGACGAGTCAGATTCAGACGCTTTGAACTCTTGGTGATACTCGGATCCCGATGGGATCACAAGCGCCAAGGGTCAGATACTCTTTTGCCGTTGAGTCGTCAGGCACGAGGTCGATGTGCCGGATCCTGCAACAGAAAGCAGATTTCTGACACCTTCGATCGGTAAATACTGTTGCAGCTGGCGGGGCCTCTTCCTTTATCCATGTTAATTCGACGCAGCAACCACAGGAGTGCACCTGAAGGCTCGATCCGACTCCGTAGCATTGGCAGACCGCCGTAAGTAGCCCCTGAGACTCCTGCGAGGAACAGAACGTTGCGGTGCCAACCAAGGAAGCCTGATGCATGGCACGAGCCAAACAGAAATGAATGATGACCGACTTGGGGAGATCAGGGGCAGCAACGGCGTCAAAGCTAACCCGAACTTACTAGCTGTCCCTAGTTAACTCCCCCGCGACTCAGGCCGTCCCTGGCTTCTCAGCGGGGCTCATGTCCGATTCGAGTAATGAAGCCAAAGTCCCATTCAGCTGTTATTATTATTGCACGCAGCAACTCAACGATCCGCTCAGGAGCCGTCTTACACCTCCCGTCTGAGTGTGGATGCCGTCAAGTGTGTTGTGCATCGCGCGGTTGTGTCGGTGTCCGTCCATTGGAGGATCGCATTTCGCTCAATGCTTCGATAATAGTCAGTGACTGGGGTAAAACCCTTAATATATGTGAACTGAAGAACTTCGTGAAAGCTCGGCCCAAGCTGTGTGGTCAGCTGTAACCAGATAGCGAGCATCAACCAGAAGAGTATCTAATTAATGGATAGAGAACGAGGAGATTAGCGACACCTAGGAATTTGCTGTGGAGACGGTACCTCCCGTTCCAAACACACCACGGAAGCAGTCAAGGGACACGAGGTCACAGGAGATGAGATGTTGAAAATCCACCATGGATGGAGCAGAGGTGAATGAAGTTCTCGAAGTCTCCAAGGGTAATGCCATCAGGTAAAATTAGTAGCATCTATCAGGGTACTTCCAGCCTCGCCAGCCACTGAAACGGCCCACCACCAGGTGCTCGGGAAGAAGTATTATTGAGACTCGGGCTGCGCCAGGATGGGATTTCTAAGACCTAACTACGGAGTATTAAGTTAACTAGGCTATATTATCAGATCCAAGTACCGTACTATAGCCAACCCGGAATCGCATGGAAGCCTGCTAGAACTTCCACACCGTAGCTGTCGCCGAAAGTCATTGGCTACTGCTACTACTACGATTGTTATTATTATTAGTATTATTACCTCCTCTGGCACGAGACCTCATAGGTTGGTTAGAGTAATGTTGCCCTTGTGTAAAATTCATTGGTTGGCTACGTGAGATCCAGTCCTAGATATATTCCCACCATTGTTTATCACTAATTCTGCATTTTCGAGTCCCTATGCAGAGCAGCAGAGACCGATCGCTCACCTTTCGACCACTTTCCACGTACGGCAGTCCAAAAAGGAGCCGGACTCTCTATCCTGCCAATGTCCAAGGTTCGACTGTCTGCAAGTGGGTCGAGCTTCCGATTCTTCCCTACAGTGCATAGACTTCCCGTGCCAACGACGTCTCGTGGATATGGGAATGGTGCCTGGGGGTTGGCGCAGAGTTGTAGATATTACTCGTATCGTATCTGTTGAAAGAAGTGCAAAGCAGGAGCCACGGTAGACTTACCACGCAGGTTGCCAATATATAACCACCATACAAGGAACACCGGGCTATGGTCCATTTCTAGTAATGGTAGGAGACGTTCTGGCTGCGGAGTTTTGACTATCCTAGCCATGATAGACCATTATCTCCTGTGGGACTGCTGGAGGATTTCTGTCTTCCGGCTCTCGGGAATCCAGTGACACGTCACGTCACAATTCCAAGCAGTGTAATACCGACGTGTTGTTGAGCCAAATAAGTTGCTGGTCGGGTAGATATCAGCTGGATTAACTAGGGACTCGGTACTGGCGCAATCGGCACGCAACCATTGATTAGAGTTTCGTTTGTCTACATAGAATAACCGTCTCTAGAGAAAAGAAATGTAACTACGTATCTAAACCCCACCGCCGTTGATGAGAAGCACGGGACACGCTGCAATTTTACCTCTGGCCAACTTGCCGCTAAGGTACACTTACGCGCTCCACCGTCCTTGACATCCGCCAGAGTCCGCCCGGATGCCAGAAGACAGCGGTGATACGAGAGCTAACGGGACTTAAACTCCACAGGCTCATTTTCTCACCCAAGAAATCCAGGCAACCGCGATAATGGCCGGGTGGACGGTCGCGGAAAGCCGAGAAGCAGCTTCCGCTCGGTACAAAACGCACACTCTCCCCGTGTCCCGTTCCTGATTCTTCCCTCTCCACCAAACAGTCGGTCTCACAGTCTTCTGGTCTCTCAATCTCGATACTTTGCCAAGTTTCCGGTCACTTTATCTGTAAAGTGATCATTAAAACACCGCCACCACGTTTTCCACACTTCTTAACTCGTAAGTGTTCCCGAGCCTTCGGGGCTACACGTGTTCATCATCCTGGTGTCGATGTGCCCCCCTTCTCTAGCCATTGAGTCCAGGGCTCTGCTCCAGACCAGAGAGGATGCATATCTGTAGCTTCTCTGTCATCGTCGAGACAATTCACCGCTGACGATGGCCTCTCTTTCAGGCGGCACCACCCGTTCAACGGAAGCCGGCGCTCATCCGCTCGTGGAGGGGCATCGGATCTACCATACACGCCATAAACAACAAAGCACATCTTGTATACACTTTCTCGATTGACTTTGACAGTGCAAAATGGCCCCCCATGCGAATGATGCGGCCAATGGCTCTGTGAATGGGTCGGGTAGCCAACAAGCCTCTGTCCCTCTCTTTACCGTCGATTCTCCCAACGTTGTCTACAGCGATGAGGAAATCAACACCAAATATGCCTACCACACCACCCAGGTCGTCCGTGCCGACAACAACAAGTTCATTGCCAAGCCCAAGGTGGACACCTACCACTTCAAGGTCAGCAGGAAGGTCGGCAAGGTGGGCGTGATGCTCGTCGGTTGGGGTGGAAACAACGGTTCCACCGTGACCGCGGGTATCATTGCGAACCGTCGAGGCCTCGCCTGGGATACTCGCGAAGGTAAACGCGAAGCCAACTACTATGGCTCGGTCATCATGGGCTCCACGATCAAACTTGGAACGGACCCCAAGTCCGGTGATGAGATCAACATCCCTTTCCACGACATGCTGCCCATGCTGCACCCGAATGATCTAGTCGTTGGAGGTTGGGATATCAGTTCGATGAACCTTGCCGCTGCCATGGATCGTGCCAAGGTTCTCGAGCCTTCGCTGAAGGAACTCGTGCGCAAGGAGATGGCCGAGATGAAGCCCTTACCTAGCATCTACTATCCCGACTTCATCGCTGCCAACCAGGAGGCTCGCGCTGATAATGTTGTTGACGGTTCCAAGGCGTCCTGGGCCCATGTGGAGCATCTCCGCAACGATATCCGGTGTGTATCTAATCCGCATACAAGCCAGACATCCCGCTAACGTACTTGGACAGTGAGTTCAAGACCAAGAACGGACTCGACAAGGTGATTGTTCTATGGACGGCAAACACGGAGCGCTATGCGGATATCATTCCTGGAGTGAATGACACGGCAGACAACTTGATCAATGCCATCAAGAACGGCCACGAAGAAGTCTCCCCCTCCACCGTCTTCGCCGTTGCTTCCATTCTGGAGAATGTCCCTTTCATCAATGGATCTCCCCAGAACACCTTCGTTCCTGGTGCCATCGAGTTTGCGGAGAAGAATAACGCTTTCATCGGAGGTGACGATTTCAAGTCCGGTCAGACGAAGATGAAGTCTGCGCTGGTTGACTTCTTGATCAACGCTGGTATCAAGCTTACCTCCATTGCCAGCTACAACCATCTGGGCAACAATGATGGAATGAACCTCAGCTCTCAGAGACAGTTCCGTTCGAAGGAGATTTCCAAGTCCAATGTGGTTGACGACATGGTTGCCGCTAATACTGTCCTCTACGAGAAGGGAGAGCATCCAGACCACACCGTCGTCATCAAGTACATGCCTGCTGTCGGGGACAACAAGCGTGCTCTGGATGAGTACTATGCCGAGATCTTCATGGGCGGACACCAGACGATTAGCATCTTCAACGTCTGCGAAGATTCTCTGTTAGCCTCTCCCCTGATCATCGACCTAGTCATCGTTGCCGAGATGATGACCCGTATCAGTTGGAAGGCGGACAGCGACGACTCCAAGGATTACAAAGGCTTCCACAGTGTCTTGAGCATTCTCAGCTACATGCTCAAGGCCCCTCTGACCCCTCCCGGGACGCCTGTTGTCAATGCCTTGGCTAAGCAGCGTAGTGCTCTCACCAACATCTTCCGTGCTTGCGTGGGTCTTCAGCCAGAGTCGGACATGACTCTGGAGCACAAGCTTTTCTGATCTGTTGCACGCGCGGTATTTCAATCAATGCCACAGTGCTCGTAATTGAGTTGTTCGCTTCTCATGGTACTCTATCTTCTCTCAGACCGCCAAGCTCACTAGGTCCGTATCGTTGAGTGCGGCCGTATAATAGAGGATGGCTTTTTTCTATGGGTTTAGATGTAGCTCCCTAGTCTCTCATTATAAATTTCAAGGGTAGCAGCCTATAAATCTTGCAAATCCCTCTCCCACAGTGTACCTCAGAATCCGCGTGTTTAGCCACGTGACTGTCCCTCGTGTCACGCCTAATCTTCCACTGTAGTTGAGGAGATCTTCAATTGTATCTAAGCCTACATCACTTCCCCCTATCTATATAAACTCGAACTAGCGCCAATAATGAGTTCACGGACCACAATCGAAGACTATTTCACGCGTCAGAGGAATCGGAGAGCTTCCGCGGACGTCCGAGATACCTTCAAGGATGAGGAACTGGCTGAACTTGACAAAGGGGCTGTCGACATATGGCAGCCACGTCAGGGGTATGAAGACACATGGATTGGAAATCTAGATCCAGGGCCGAAAAAAGTGAGGTTAACAGTGAGGGTGGTCAATATCTACAACATGCACACCTCTTCCAAATGTCTGCGTGCTGCTAAGGGCTGCTTTAAGATTCTCGCCAAGGACAATACCGGATGCATCTTAGTAGGATGACAATCAGCGTTGAGCCTAACTAGACGTTCATTAATACTACTTTCAGATTAACCTGTGGTATATCGAAGTGGAATATAGAATCGGAATCGGTTCGCTCTTGACGATCTGGTCTCCACACGTGTCCCCGAAAACAGAGAGGATTCAAAGCAGTCCTGCGCGACTGACAACTAGTATATTTCCTGAGCGTGACTCTAGTTGTGGTGTGGTAATACACTTCGATACACTATCGCGGGAGGCTTGCAGAATCCCGTTGGGATACAGAGAAGGCCATCCATTCTCCGGACTGAGCTCCCTAAGAGACTTAGTAGAGTCAACCAGAACCAACATAGGACCCAGAGTTCTGCTTCTGGTTAAGGGTATTGGAATTATCACGAGAGGTATGTTTATGTCACGCCATGTCCAGAATTCAGGTCTGATGCAGTTGTGGGAAAGTTACAAATTCCAAAGGACAAGCGACGGACAGGGTTGACATAGGAGTCTGTGACGAATCAGGAGAAGCGGTCTTAACGCTATATGGGATGACGGTACAATCTGCCAGCCAGTGGATTCCATTCTCTACAGTACTTCTTATATCAGGAGCCAACTGGAGACCTACCTACCGGCTTTCTGTCACGACAGATACCATGATAGAAGTTGATCCGGACATAGTCGAGGCCGAATGGCTCCGCAAATCATCTCAAAGGGCAACTAACCACATCAACCAGCCGTACGATGACGATGGTACGTCACTATGTACGCACAAGCTGATGAGAGGCTAACATTATTTGAGTCTTCGATGTTAAGGGATTTGAATCTGCTGCCATTAAACTGAGATTCACTTTAGCTGATATCGACGAGTTGTGAGTGCTTGATCCTCTGGACTAGCCATCTCCGCGCTGACGAATCGTCCTCATCTCCCTTTCAGCATCCGAGCTCAGCCTCACGGTGATCATGAAAGTCCAGTTGCAAATCCTTTATTCTAATGTGGAGCTAGAAATTTACATGGGCTACATGAATCTTCTAATAACCGAAGTTAACCTTCTTCCTCTTTACAAGCGAGAGAGGCTATACAGCACTCAGTGGTTTGCTGGGAACCCTCCCATGTCTTGTGCCGTGTCTGATACAGATACAGCTGTAATATGCCGGTCTTCGCAAATGTTGCTACCGCAACTTGCGGTCAATGTGGGAATCTCCTGAATCTCAACCTGAATCCACAGATAGTGAGTTAGTGCATTTCCACTTTCGCTCTTGAATCAAAGACCGCTACGTTCTATACCAAGCTCTTTTTGCATCCACCTAGATCAGGACTACCGAGTGCCTCGTTCTTAGAGACTCTAACTCCTGTGTATAACATTCTAGATTGGCGCTTTAACCGACGAGACTGGTACCGTCTCTGGCTCATCTCTGTCATGCTATAACACAAAGGCTAGATATCAGCCTTTTTGCAATCTCGGAGAGTCGAAGAAGTTTATATCTTCACCGGTCATCTGGTCCCTCGAAGCATGGCATGCGCTCCTAGGGGTCGAGCCCGACAAACTTCTCGAAAGCATCAAATCCTCAGAAGAGGGATCCAAATTTCTCGCATCCATTCAATCTCATTTGCTATTTCTACGGATTACTATAATCTTCGGGTGGTCTAGAGAATATGGAAAGCTAGTCATCTGTCGTGTCGTTCCCTGAAAGTATATGCCCATCTGTGGTAGGCGACTGTGGTCTACGTTATCATATTGGTCTTATATTCATCTTATCCTCACAAATGTCTCCAAACTGAAAACACAACAATTATCAAAGAAAGTTATAGAATATGACAGGGGAACTGCTAGCTACTTTACCTAGTGATAGTGAATAGTTATAACCTGACCTATTATTAGACTTCACTAAGCACCCTCATTCAAATATTTCAAGATATAAATCGAGCGATCAAAATCACAAAATAATTGATAACAAGTGACCTCTCAATTAGACAGGTTAAAAAGTGAGACTATGCTAAACCGTTAGATCACGACGCCTTTATATGTTAAACACACACACACATCTATTCTTTCAGACATGTGTTGTTCCACAAGGCCTAGCAACGAGCACTTCTTAGGATGTTCTCTGTTGAGCCCATGGTCCCTTCGAACTCGTCCTCTGGCCCTCTCCTCTCACCGTTTGCGATGTCTACTTCACTCTTCACCGAGAAGGATGAGTCAGGAAAGTACTGGTGGATAACTTCAGGCACCACATATATGCAACTTAGAATCTTAGCCTCACAACCTTCCATTATCTTGATATCAAATGCTTCCCCCTGTCCACCACCAGCATGTCCAAGGACCTTCTTAGCGCCTGGCTTCGATAATATATATGCAAAAGGAACAGACCGGATTGAAGAATGGTAGACTGCTCGCTTGTAGTCCGGTAGCCCCTTAATATACTGCTTCGCCCAGCCGAGATATTTGTCATGCGGACATACATCTGGGTCTTCGAAAATCACCTTTCGTAGCTTTCCTCCCAATATTCACCACAATGTCCAATCCAGAGAATATCCCAGTCGCGACCATAGGCGCTGAGGTCTGTTTCTGGTGTCCCAATTAAATTCCGAACAGCTGCGGAAACCAGCGCCATTTGCTCTCGGATTGAGACATCCCAACCTACATCGTCTTCGATGATAAGTGCCGCATCCAAGTCAGATTGTATGATATATTTATCAAGTCCAGATGCGCAAGCCACACGATCGCGGTGCCATGAGTCGGATGTCGTGCATATCTGCGGAACCAAAGTTTTCGAAAGCTTCGACTATATCTCCGTTTATAGGCGACTGCGGTGGAATCTGGATGCTAAGTCCCGTTGACCGTGCTGCGGCCAGCAACCCCCTCGTCCTCCAGGAAGGGCCTGTTGATAGCGCCAAAATCGATTGAAACTATAAGAGCGAGACATCCGCAAACATATACGGCACGCTTTCCCCTAATGTCTCATTTCTTGCTGATTCCTGTGGTATGCGCAGATTTGGATAAACACGCAAAGCTGGTCCGGCATGGCCTGATCATTGAGGCAACGGGATAATATACCAGTAGACGACCAACATAATGGGGACAATTAACAAATAACTAGCATTCCGTGATGCAAGCAACATCGTGTTAAGCATCTTCTGCTATCTCTTCAACATATAAAAAGTCCAACAGTATCGGATTGCATATATATATTCATTCTGGAGGGTGAGCAAACATGGTATTATTGTTATCGAAGCCGCCTTGCTCCTCAATTTCAGAAAGTGGGAGATAGCAGGTAGTGCTCAGAGGCCAGGCGGCTATTGCATGCAGCTGATTGATTGTTGTCCTCCGGATGCCCTGTCGCAACTGCGCCGCAGTGTGACATCGACCACTAAAATGTAGATAGGCACTGCAGACACATCTGCAAGGAATCCTTTTTAGCCTTTAACCCATATGACTCTCACACAAATCAGGATCGATCTTTATTGTTGATTTCTTGCGCAACTGCATCCGCCTCATGTCACATTAAGCGGCGAGCTCCTTGGGGAAATTTGGGGGTATGAATAGGCAACCCTTGGCCGCTCGGAGAAGCTACTAGTTCCAAGTTCAGGTGTTAGCCTTACAAGTTACCATCATATAATCCTAGATTCCTTATATTAGTAGAAATATTAGCTCTGAGAAGCATAACGGGATACCGCATCTCACCCATGCTATTGTTCTGCTTAGACGGTCGCACAAAGATAGGCACCTAGGCTTCAAATGATAGATTCCCATGAATACTTAGAGAAAGTGCCTTCATTTCAACATGTTTAAACATGTATGTCCATATTCTCTGATGCACGATCGCTCTACAGAGAGTCGAAAACTCCATAGTGCAAGTGCTTCGAAATATGACCTTAACCTCTTAGTGCGGGTCTGGCAGCCGTAGTTAGGAAAGACTAGCCAGCACCCAGAAATTCGACTCTCATTCCTTTATTCCGTGTCAAGCCGTAGAAATCCAACAATCTTTCTATGCGTCACAATTTCCTGCTAGGCTAAGCGAGCGACCGTTTCGTTCACTTCCCGCAGCCGAAGATCTCAGCCATCCAATAACAGATCAAATTTACTTGCGCTGGTTGAAAACGATTACGATCTCTCAATGGTACTTGAATTATTTTCCAACAAGATGAAGCAGAGATTGCTCCAAACATACATGCCATCCGCGGTTTGGCTCATTTTGCTGCCTTTTTAGGATGTCCTGGCAAGTCCAACCAATCCATATATTCTCACACACCCTCCTCGAAAGTCTTGAGCTTATATCATATGACCAGCCACCTAGTTTCGAGATACCAGCACATTTATAGCTCTAGTAACTTCTCTTTAGAGACTAGTAATATAATAGAGTAGATCTAATCACTTACCGTGTTAGTCGACTGAGGTAGTATAGTGATGTCAACACTTACACTTATATATATACTCTAACTTACCGAGTGTGGATATTCGGGGTTTTGAAATATTTGTCCGACACCGTTGAGGAGGCAGAGGATGAAGCGCGCAAGATAGTAGCAAAAGACATATAATTGCAGCATAATATTGAGTAGGTTTTGCAAGAATGGATAGTTTAATACTGTCCTTTCCCAGAGATCAGCTTTATGATAACTTAGGTCTTCCGAGCACATGCATGTCTAGTCCTTCCTTCGAAGGAGTCTAGTTATGCTTTCTGTGAGCTGCATGTTCTCAAGAGCGCAATTTTATTGAACAAGGTACATGCGTACAGATCAACAATTAGCTACAGCGGGTTACATTAGACAATACTGTTTGCTTCCTATGTGGAAGATCCAATACTTTTAGGAAAGTCTGTATCTTAACACTTAGTATTGGGCAGTAGATACTCGAAATACCCTCTGCTGCGATGTCGGAAAATATAACCACTTCATGAGGTCAACATAAGGGCTACTTTAGTACATGAAAGTCGGGGCCAGAACTGTAAGTGCCTACCTATATGGTAAACTTGATACCACAATCTTCCATATACTATTGCGGTATTATGTTCTAGATACTGCCTAGTAATCCATTCATTCCTCTTTTAGAATCCCGTGACGTAGCTACATTGCAAACTACACCAATGACAGCTTCTCCTCCTCCAACGATTCGCCTCCTCCGAGCATAGCGAATGGGGTTCCACGGATATGTCCCGATGACGTCTGCGAGAGAAAGTCTGCCACTGGGATCCGGTTACCTTTCAGGGACAAAGGTTATACGCTAAAAGGCTAAGGTAAAGTAACAGGGGCGGGGACCTGACCTTGGATACAAGATTTACTTGTATACTATGAAGTTGTACTAGAGACATGAATTTACTGTTGAGAGTGATAGTTTTTACAAAGATGTATTTGTCCATATGGATGCAGGGCCCAAACCCACGCTATGTACTGAAAATCATGAATTATAATACAATAGTATCCGTTAGTGAAAGGGTGAAATCCCGTCCGCGCTGTGCCGTTAGGGTATTGTCGAATCGAAGCAAAGAAAAGGAACTCCTGCTGTAACCATCCAATAAACAGCATCCACGCCCATCCTCCTCCACAACCTTGATCCGCGCCCCTCAACTTAGATTTTGGCGGGTTTCTGCGCTATGATGCGATAGCTCGTCGTGGCCAGTCGCATGTTGTCCATCTTGATGAACGCCAGCCCATCCAGGCAGAAACGGTTAATCAAGGTCTTGAAGTGGTGTGGAAGGAGATGCACTTTTACGAGACCGAGAATGACCTGACGCATGGCTCGGAAGTAGCCGTCCACCGTATCGATCAGCGGTGCTTGCAGGCCATCAATACTGGCATTATCAGACTTGAGCACGACGAAGCCAGCATCTCTTAGGGCTGTCTCCAGGCTCTCGGGAGTTGGGGTTCCCACCGCGCCGATCAGCGGCTTCACGCGCCGCATGAGTTCGGCATGCTCGGGATTCTGGGGGTCATAAGCTGGCAAGCTGACCCAATCAAGCAAGGAGATCTTCGCCCCTGGCTTCACCACGCGAAAGACCTCGCGGAAGAGGGCAGTGTGGTCCTTGCATAAACTAAGGGCTTGGATCTGGTAGAAGGCGTCGAAAGTCTCGTCCTCGAAGGGCAGCGGCAGGCTGTTGAAATCCTGCACCACGAAGGTGTTGGAAAGCCCACGCTCCTCAGTGAAGGTGCGTGCCTGGGCGATCTGATTAGGGTCGATGTTCAATCCAGTAACATGAGCTCCCGAATAGCGTGCCATGTGTGCTGCCACACGGCCACGACCGCAACCTAGATCCAATACCCTGTCGCCAGATTTCAAGCCGATGTCTTGGGCTATCGACTCCTCATACAGCAATTGGTTCTCGAGCACTGTAGCTTTTCGACTCATCCAGGGCGGGATATACATCTTCTCAACATCACCCAGGGCGCAAAGGTGATTGAGAACCCCATAGTACGCCTTGAGACAGTCCCCGACCTTTTCCTGATAATCATTGCCCAGCGTCGCGATCATCTGTTTCTCGTCGGACCAGTCTAGGTTGTAGATGACGTAGGATGCCATGAAGTCATCCACTTGCTTCGGAGACAGTCCCTGTATATATCGGAAGGCTGACCAGAATGTTTTCCATCGCTTGGAGGAGGCGGAGTTCTTTAGATCGGCCTTGTCATGTCGCGAGAAGTCGGTCGCGATCTTCCGCTTCTCGGTCGCAACATCGTCTAGCGAGCTATTACTCTCAGAGCTCCGCACAGGGTGGCGTGTGTCCGGGAGTGTCTGGGATGCCATGTGGGCGAGCTCTCTAAAGGAGGGGGGGGGAAAAGGCCAACGGTGTTGCGTGGGAGACTGGGTGCTGAACCCATTACAAGCAGCGACTAGAGAGGAGAGGGGGCTCGGAGTCCATTTATAAGCATGATCGGAGATACTTGGATCCTGTCAGGAATTTCGCGGAGGTCACTTTTTCTGTGACCCGCTGACTAACCTGTTGTTCATGAGTTCGCCTTCTAGATCAGTTTTTCGCCAGAGGCCGAGCTCCGGAGCGAGCCACGATTCTGCTTATGGATACGACCTCGACGAGGCTTTTTCCACACCAGCGACGGTTTGGGGCGGCGCGAAACGGGATAGTCAGGGCGTTGGTTCTTCTTTTCTTCATGCAAACCTACTAATGGCAGAGCTCATTTACTGGATGCGGAGGACGCCGGATGACCCGGGCTTGGCAGGCTCGGGCCGATCATGAATGGTTCAGTCTTGTCTGAAAAGGATTTGCGGAATGTGGCCGCTATGAGATGGCTGGTTTAGCGTGCAAAGGGGAAATGAAAAAGAAAAGGAGCTCCTCTCCGGCCCGTTTGGGGATGCCGATATTCCGAACCTTCTATCCGGAGAGGAGCCTTTTTGTGCAAGGTTCGCTTGACATTATTCTTCATACTGAAGAGATGGTCTGACGTGAGTAGTGTCAAGCGCTCTCAAAACATGCAGTGAAGGCAGTGAGTGGACTGCTATTTCAATCTGTGAGCTGGCTGTGTTCTTTTATGATAGCTTACAGTGCTGATCCGCTGATCTTAATCTGAGAAATCTTTGTGCTGGTCAGCATACTTTGGACCACCTGAGCTAATGCAGCTATCATGGCCAGTCTTTGGACCCTAGTCGATCTGGTGCGGGGAAGTTTATTCCACGCACCAAGGTGAAATGGAGAGAGACGGTGAGGGTATTTCCGAGCAGGATACATCTTCAAAGTGGAGGGACTCGATATGTAAAAGACCTTTGCAAAGACGATGTGAAATCAATCAAGTATCGGTTATTCTCAAAGGGAAAAAAAAAAAAAAAATTAGGGGGGAGAGAGAGTCTGAAGTACACAGCCATATAGATGAACTGCTCCTCCCCATTATCCAGCTAAGAATAAATTGAAAACCAAGTCTTCTCGTGCTCCGGGGAAACTATGATGTCAAAAGAAGTGAGAACAGACCCTTTAGTCTCTCTTCCCCATCTCTAGTTGTGGATGATAGTGCTTCTTCTCCGCCTGAAGCTATTGGCTTCTGTCCGATACACATATTTTATATCGTATCAGAGATCATAGCATCGAACCCTCCCGGAGATCCCCCAGGAGCCCTAAAGACGGATAATTGCGCTGCACTCGAAGTGAGGTTTCACGAGCCACAGCTGTAACTTCTTTTTTCCAACGAATGAAGCCAGACGTCATGTAAGAGCTCCTACTTATCCCATTAAGGTTCGCTCCTCGATCTCGATCTACTGCGACGCTCATCCAATCACTGAGTAGTCTTTTTGTTATTGCCATGAGATCCGTATACGATCGATACTCATATAACACTAGTTGAGAAGTTGAGTTTGAGACTACACAACAAACTCACATTTCCTCTATCTTTATTTTTAAGGTTATGACTAGGTTCATCCCACAGGGGATTTACAACAGCGAACGCGACATACAGAGGCAAGGGAGATCGCAGCCTCGTCACTCTACAACGATATACACTAGAATCTGAATGAATCTGATCTTATAAACAAGATCCAGGCACCTCGTATTCTTGACTCGACTACGGAGTACTTCTGCCACTCGCGACGCGGTCCAATTCCACCGCTTGGACCATGGCGGACCAAGTTTCCGAACCTGGCGGGTCTAAGCGACCGAGAGGCGTTCGTTTGCCGTTCTCCGAGTCCTTTACCTGGAAAACGTTCCGAGCTGCCGGAGCAACGGTCCGCCAACTTACGATCGGATTTTTGCCATATAACGTTTGTCTGATCCTTTGCCACGGAGGTGTCAGGAGTGAAGGAGAGCCATGCGAGAGACGATACTCTAACCGACTTGGAACCGTGGTTACGTTGGGGGGGCACTTCTTGTCAGGTGTTCGGGAAAATTCGACAACCAGAGGTTCGAAGGCCAACTCGGCTATCTATGACCTATAGATAGCTGTTATAATGTGAAACTCTATTTACCGAGGCTAACTTGAGCCCCTATCCCTCGGCATTAGGCACGGCTAGGTACGGTTCAATGTACTGGCCAGTGGCGTGAAAGATCTAGGAACTATAGCCGCCCTTACCCCCCCCCTGTGGGTTAGATGCATACTCCAATTCCTCGATGGAATGCTGGGGGAGTCCTTGGGGAGTGCTGGAGGAATGCTGGGGGAATGGAATGCTGGATAATAGGAAACTTCATAACATCTCTATTGCGACTACGGAGTACATCGCATGGCATACCACACGAGACAATCCTCATGCTCCAGCATGGGAGTTCTCCCATGAAGTGAAAACAGCCGATCGTTTTGCGTATGTAGATATAATGTTCTGTTGATGTCGTCGCGCAGGTACGCGTTAGAGGTTGCTATAATTTGCATACACCGTGTATCTGATGGTGTCTTCCTCTCGTTCGCCATGAAGTGGTCTCACGCTGTTAACAGTTTCGTTCTCTATCGTCTCAAACCTCATCATGTGCAGGGCAGAAATGTTCCAGTCCGCCAGGATGGCTCCATTATGCTCCTGGAAGACTGGACAGGATATGAGGATGTTTGAAAGCTTCTCCAAAGGTTTTGTCCTGGATGCGGAGGGTGGCGCTCCAGGAGAACATCAATACGGATTCTAGAAGCTCTTGCAGAAGTAGTCCAGAAAGTGGGGACTACCTTGCAAATCCCTATCCATCACTTGCCCGAAGTATTATTGGTAAGCCAGTTTCGAGGCGGATATTTCTCTCACAAAGAGCCAATAAGATGGCATGGTCACTTGACTTCGACGCTGCGTAGCTTCCACCGATCTGTATGGAGCTCGATATTCGCGGAGTATAACGGGTTACTAATATAACCCCTAGTAGGCTACAAAGGAACCCATCGAGGCTATGAAATCACTTCAATCGAAAGGCTTTGCCTATAATCCTACGATCCTGAACCAAGTTTCCGAGTTCCAACACGCGGCGGAGCAGAATCTTCTGGTTTGGGAAGTAAGTCATGGGTAAATTCAACATTTACGGGCAGATTTGCGTTCAGTCATGTACTATTAATTCATGAAACCGATGCCCATACTAATCACTTCTGAAAATTTAGGATCTAGATGATTGTCTGCGAGAACTGTGCAGCACGCAATCTACAGCAATGAGTTTTGGGGCAGCAATCCCATCTTATTTCGGCCACAGCTTACAGGTTCTACTGCAGATCTGGCTAAATATAGAAGGAGCAAAGGCAACGCTCTAAAATATCGTCTACGGGATATAATCCTCAATGTGGTCAAATATGTTAACACCGTCCGAGATAACTATCTTTTTCAGGCCCTTGTAAGATCTCTCAAGGTTTCATCCATAGCGTCTGGGGGTAGTTACCTGCGTGGAATAATGCATAATCTTCATACGAATCAGTTGTATAAGATCCAGACTCGACTGTTCCTTAAATTTACTGTTCATCTTGAAACCCTAGTTGCCGCCACGAGAATAGCAGAATGCAAATTCTAATTGATCAGTCCAATGCGGACTATTCTTCCTCATAGCTAATGTGAATTAAGTCCCATTTCTCTAGCCATTTCATCCACACCCGGTCTTGAGAGCATCTTCTCTGTCTAGAAAACAGGTTACACGTATACAGCCCATAGCGCATATCGATCTCTTGCTATCTTACCTCACGTGTGCAAGGATATATTCAAGGTTTCAAAATTTATGCTATATACCACCTCAGCAACTACCTTAGCTGCAGATACTTGCAAAATAATGTTATAGGTTCGCTTCTAATAATCTAGAGGAACATTCTATCCATTGTATCAGCAATAAGCTTTTATTGTCAACAGATTTGAATAATAGCTTCTGAGTGACCTTCTATCCGCCATTTCTTGCTGGTCAACAAAGATAATGGGGATTGAGGCATGTCTCTCACCCCCTGCATTCTTTGTTTATAGCCCGTTCTCAATAGATCACACAGGCAGATTACATACAAAGAAGACTGTCCATGTATTTTTGGATTTACTATGACATAATCGTATATCCTTGGCGGCAGAAGTTCCTCTATGTTCTTTGTATGTCAAACTCGATCTCTGATCCAATGCTTCGGAGGCTCGTCATGTTAGCTCTATTATCCTTCAATATGAACTTACTGCTCTCCGATTATCTTTTCCCTTTGTATTCTATGTACACAAAATACTAGGTGCTCGAACAAAAAAAAAATGAAAGCTATATTGTCTTCCCTATTACCTAATTGTGTAATAGTCTACATATCCCCCTAAAATTATTGTGGCCGCTTGACCTTCAGCAAACTTTTAGCTCAGAGAAGCTTGTAGACCACATGTCTTGGTTTCCTCGACCTTCATTGGATGCATGAAAGAACGCAGCTCATCGATATGCAAATCAATGATACCTTGCAGTGTCCACAACCACCCATCTTCTAAGATTAGATAACACTGCATTGCGACATGCTTCTTTGAAATTGAGGCTATGGACATCACAGTATCTCGTCGGAAGTTCTAAACTCTTCTAATTAAGAAATTTTAGAGGGCTGTATCGTGCTATTTTGCAGGGCTCTAGCCTCATGATTGTTTCTCATATTTCCCGCCAAAACAGCTGATTCGTTATATTTCATAGCTTACCCACCTAGAATTGCCCATGGTCAACTCAGTTCTATAGAGTCTTCAACAAATTGCGATTCTTACAATATGTGATTACTCTGCTTATTCTTACGGTGCAGCGTTCTGTGCAATATGAAGGCGGTGACCTGCATCACAAGAGCAAAGAATGGGTGAGCGGACTTTATGCACACATATGTCTACCAACACGAATGTCTTACAATTGGTTATTTTGCAGATGGTCCTTAGTAGTCGTATGGAAAGTTCACTTTGCCTCAAAACTCTCGAGTCTACAATATGTACTTTCTTTGTCTTCGGCGACTGATCAATTGAGTCTTGAGATGTTCACGATCCCGCGTTTCTTCCCATATAGACCTCCAAAGGTCCTCCTTGCGTACCGTATTTCATGCGCTTTAACACAGATCTACAGAGGTACATCCAAAGCATAGATGTCGAAGGGTGTTGACATTTGATATTCAGAATACTTCGAATCGGATGCGAATAGGATCTCACCTACAATCTTCTCTATCCAACTGAATAAGTCGCGCAGACCACCATGAAATCCATCTTATTTACTCTTTCTGCTTGTTTATATGGCCTTTCCATGGCCTCAGCCATCGTATGTACTGTCACTTACCCGGGAGTCAAGTGCATATTAAAGTCACTGACGATCATTGGCAGCCGGCTGAGCGTGACGTCTCCTCCGATGCTATTTGGTCATGGGTCAAAGCTCAAGATACTAGCGATATCAATATGAACAATGGCAATGGTCTTCTCCACCTAGGAGACGACGGTGTTCTACGCAATTTCGACGGGAACTGGAATGCCATTTCTTATAAGCAGTTGAGTCCGGACGAGATTACCAGCATGCTCAGCATTGTCGACTACGACGATCAACAGAAGAAGCATCTGGCCGAAGTTTTCAACGGCGTGGACGGTCGCACTGTTACAGATGAAAATGCTCTCTTGCACCCTAGTGAAGACCTCATGCCAGTTGCAGCACAAAAGTCGAAGTAGATCGGACAGAGAGACGAGGACAGCCTCCAGTCGCCTTCTGCGAACATGGAAGTACTAAATAAATTACGCAGAGGGGAAGAAACAAACAGCTGCACAATCTGGGGCTGTAAACGCGCAGAAGATTGCATGGAACATGATTACAGATGCCATCAATGCTACATTCCGGATAGCATGTACCTGGGTCTTTGTGTTGGTACCTTCTAATCGGGAAAGGTTGGATCTGCCACTTCGCTTTACCACGAAAGACTCCTGATAACGTTGTGCATTTAGTACTGCATCTGGTTGAAAGTTTTTTCGATATTCTTCTTCGCTTCGACTTGTCTTCAGAGTGTATTCTTCGCGAACAGGGGTGCCTCATTACTCTCCTTTGTGAGCTACATCCCAGAGAAGAAGATCTGCTCGGAGAAGTATAAGAGGCATATATGACATCCCATACTGCGCTGCGATGTCTCCTTATGCCACATATTCGATCTTTTGTCTTGTAGAAGAAGTTAGGACTTGGTTAGGCACCTGAGGATCTGGGGTTTGGCTGCCTCACAAGACACGCCCGGAAGTTTGGAAGGAATTGAGAGAACGTCAAAAAGAATATTGATATCAGAAAATCGAATGATTATGATTTTCACACCTCTGCCATCTACCTAAGCGGAAGACTGAACTGGTGAGAGTTTCAGAATCCTGGAACAGAGGCCTTGTACAAAACAAATCAGTAAAAGTAGCCAAACATTGACAGAACTTGGGAATAGCGCGACGTCAAGGTTACACGAAGGGGTTTTGCAGCACATCATGCAATTAACCATCAGCTTGTGCTGGTTTCCCCCAGTACCTAATCTTGTTAGTGGGGTGGAGAGGATCTACGAGATGTTAAGCTCTGAACCACTTCAAGATTCTGTAGGGTTCCTTGGAATAGCAGGCGGTCACTTCACTTCCATATTCCACGTAACAACAAGGGAGCTTGACGTGTGCGAGTAAGGCTTATCCGCATAGGAAAAAGCAACAGTGCTTTCGATGGAACCTTCATTGTCTCGTCCTCGATGTTCGAGAAGAACCTCAGACGCCAAGAGCGGGAAGGCTGAAGCCCAAACCACCAGTTCTTGTTCCAAAAGATCCCCGATTTTCGGAATGTCTCGTTTCGCCGGACTGGGTCTAACAGGTGGTTCCGTCCTAGGTGAATAATAATAATGCAGCACGTCACAGACAGTTTGGACTTCTGCTTTTTCCGCTCTTTCTCCGTTCGTCTTGGCCATCCCGCTTGTCCACTCGATATCCGTATCGGCGACAAGCTGTGGCGTCGTTTCCTTGATACGTGCTCCGTAATCCTACTATTCTTCAAGTTTCCGGACACGTATATCCGTGTGTCCGTCGGCTCCGCCACGAACGAGACCGAGAACTGTCTCCGGGATATCCGAGTTGACAGCCAGTGAGGATCAACTTCTCCAGGTGCCGCATTTCAACCTGACTCAGCGCAGGTATCTCAGCACAACTCGTTCTTGCTGAACCAAGTTGACCACAGTCGATCAAGGTTCTTCACAACCCGCCTAGATACTAATCTACGCTCAAGCGGTGGTGATCGAGGATACAGTACATCATCGGCATCCCGAGCCAGGTTTAAAAATAGTCGCCAGTCAGCACAGGAACAGCCCCGCACCGTTCCACATCTACCAAGTTTGTGGCAAAGTTTATTATTATCTTAGAAGCTCCATTTGGATCAGGACCTCCCAGTTCTCATCGTCCTATTTGGTTTCACGTATAGCGAACAATCCCTCTCAGCCATGACCATGGAGGCACATACCACGCTGCTGGGAAATATGTCTTCCTCTCTCAAATTAGATTCTACAGAGACTGTCTTACCGGAGACCCCACTGTTACATGAAAGTATATCTCTCTCATCGCGTATGTCCTCATGTCACCCATCCTCTACTGTGCCGCAGCTGACGACCCACCAGCCACATATGGAGCAAGGACGAGTGACAAGCGTGGAAGGAAGCTTCCACATATCATCGCGCACCGCGGGTTTAAGAGCAAGTACCCCGAAAATACCATGGGAGCATTCCGGGGTGCCGTGGAGGCAGGCAGTAATGCGATCGAGATGGATTTACACCTTTCGAAGGATGGAGTGGTAGTAATCTCACATGTACATACAATGAAGCCCGGCTGAATTATGGCCCCAGTGCTCTGACCCTGACGATCCCAGGATGCTACTCTGAAGCGATGTTTCGGGGTAGACAAAGACGTGATCGACTGCGACTGGGAGTATCTCAGTACGCTTAGAACGCTCCAGAAGCCGTACGACCGGATGCCAAGGTTGTCAGATCTGCTTGAGTACCTCGCTTCTCCGGAACTACGAGATATCTGGTTATTACTGGACATCAAAGTGAGTTCTTTTGCTTGCTGCGTTCTTCTTATATGTGTACGTACCGGCTTACTCGTCATCAGATCGATAACGACGCGGATACTATCATGAGACGGATCGCCGAAACTATCGTAACAGTCGCACCAGGAGAGAAACCATGGAGCGAACGAATCGTGCTTGGATGCTGGTCGGTAAGTACAGGAGTTCCATTTATATCATTGAATTGGAGAAGCACAGAACTAGTCAAACTGGAAGAGACTGTAAGTGCATTCTGACTAGAACATCGACTAGGCAAAATACCTACCGCTTGCGAGGGATTATCTCCCAGGTTATCCCATAGCCTTAATTTGCAAGGACCTTTCCTATGCTCGCCATTTCCTTTCCATTCCCAATGTCTCTTTCAATGTCAACCAAAAGGTCCTCATGGGTCCTCTAGGTCGCAATTTCCTGGAAGAAGCCCGTGCCGCCAACCGCCTTGTTTTTGTGTGGACGGTCAACAAGACGAGTTTAATGCGGTGGAGCATCCGCAAAGGTGTGGATGGGGTCATCACAGATGATCCTGCGGCGTTTAAATCCGTTTGTGATAACTGGGATGGTGGATGGGGTGGCGACGATGACCCGGCCACGATATTGGATCGACTGGAGTCACTCCTCCTGTCGGCTCTGGTCCTATTTGGGTGGCTGTTTAACATAAAGTATTTACCCGCCGTGGAGAAGTTTGTGCCAGAAGACGTGAGTGGGAAGGACAAAGAAGCATATTTATAAAATGATAACGATTCACAATGTTCTGGAGGGGCTGATGATTATGCTCGAGTGGAATCATAATTTGGGCCACTTTGACTGGTCTCTCATGAAGACAGACTTGATGATATGTTCTTAGAGACTTGCTAATGAGAAACGATATTCCTCTTTATGACCGTCCTGATCTCTTCCATATGGTTTTCTTGGGGCTTTTAATCAACTCCTTGTACGGTTCGATTGTTCTCCGCAATAGACCATGTTACTTTTTTGGCCATGAATGACATCCGCTTGACCTAGAACTCTATCCGCGCTACGTTGTAGAAACGGCCTCGATTGATAACTACTGTTCTAAGGTTCTACAAGTGGTTAAAGAGATGTCCTATTTGTCAGGCATTCAGTATCGGTCTTTGTCCGAATGCACTTTCTTGGAATCTTCACAAGGACTTTACAGTGGTCTCTACTAGATAATTCTTTTGAGATCTTGCCACTGGGTAAGCGCATAGCACAGAAATAAATAGAGGTCAATAGGCACATTCTAGATAGGCAGTTTTGATCATTATGAGAAGAGAAGTAGTTTATTTTATTATAGAAAGTTATATGGGTAAAATTCAGGATACTCTCTATTTTTTATAACGGCGCAATAAATTTCCTAATTGGAGCTCTGTAGTGTTAGCCTTATAGTTCCCTCGATGGAACATATCTGGACGAAATTCTACTTCTAGTAGCCATATTAAGGATCTTAATTTTCTTCCAGTGTCCGATTATTTGCGGCATTCCAACACTTTGTGGGTGTGACGTCCAATCTAGTAGTAATATTGAAGCTATGGAAGCTATCTAACTAGCTAGGCGACATCGTTCGAGAAGACTAAGCTGAGCAGAAAGAGGAAAGAAATCAAAGAGAATTCGTAAAACCATTAGGATATCCCCCTTGAGCATTCTGCCATTCAAACCGCCTTCCCATCTAGGTCTAGTCTCTAGCCTTTGTCTGATGGGAAATGCCTGCGAATCTGACCTTCTTGGAGGTTTGAGCTAGGGCCGTGACAGTGGGTACAGATTTATTCCACAGCTGTCTCACATAAGTGCCTATTATAAATACCCCGGCCAGTTCTACTTTATAGTTACTAGAATTATTGATTTATTTCTTATGTTCTGCGAAAAAGAAGCTCTGTAGACATTATATAGCTTCTACTATTGCTCGGGGGGGAGGCAAAAAAATATACTGAAGATGTGACGGCGTGGCAACAAGTACTATACAAGTGAGTGCAGTATCAGGTCTTACGACCTGATATTCTGGTCTTTTGCTGGTAGTGCAGCGGTTTAGCTCCTAGAATGCACCCTAGGAGTTGGGTCGTGACAGAAGATATACCTAAGTAGGGCCATATGCTTCCTACCTTTATGTCGGATTTTCAAGGATAAGATGGTTCTATATATAGCTGCTTGAAAAAGGCCAATTTAAGGATTTTAAGTGCTATGATTTTTAGATTTGGTTTCGATACACTACATGCTGGTATTATATATTTTCGCCGCGATTAAGCTAGGACCTTATAAAACTTACACAACAATTAACGCTTGGTAAAAAAACATAATACCTTATGCACAATCGTTGCAATTATTAAATGATTATAATAACCTTGGTCATGTTTACTTAAAAATGTATGCTATGTCGCGATAGTGATCATGTTGGTGTAGTGTTAATAGGGAAGGTAGCGGGAAGTGCCAAAAAGAAAAAGTAATGGAAGACGAAAAAGATATTCCGATGGCTCCGATGCGGGGAATCGAACCCCGAGCTGCTGTGTGAGAGACAGCGATGTTAGCCATTACACCACATCGGATGTTGTTGGGGAAGATCGAATCCTTTTGCTATTTCAACAAACTGGTTTCGCACTCAACTGCAGTGTTGATTGATAATAATTTAAAGTACACACTGCAACTCTGAGCTCAATGTGCCTCCTCAATACCTTGGCCACCCTGAGGGAAATAGTATGCCCCACGTTATATAGTCGGGCTCAAAGCGATGATCCTTGCTAAGGTATTTGACTTAGGTATTCCTAGATGGATTCCCACAGAAGTTGCGCTGTTCTTCACCGCATATACGCATAGCGCAGAGGTCGACATACTGTGCAGTGATGGCGTAACACGCAGGAGGTATATTAAGTTCATGAAGATTTGACTACTGGAAAATTGATCGTCTCCACAGGTGTCGTGGATCCAAGGGTACTCAGCATGGACAGCTCCAGAGCTACTACTAATGGGCAAGGCGGAGAAACGCAAGACTAAGGCATTGTCTGAAGCGCATCCAACGATGACTCTTGAGGTCGAACTCTCTGCCTAAACAGGCTGTCATTACCACTGCTGCAAGTCTGGTAGTGAAGTCCGTGCGGTTCTGTACGCACCATTATCTCTTCTTGCTGTACGACTGTCCGTCGTTCCTCGGCTGGCATTTTCGGATTATATGAAACGCGCATCCTTATCAGAACAGCGACGACAGCAAGTCTATAGCGTTCTGAAGTTCACATCCTATTTCCAGTTTGATCATAGTTCCAATGCAGCTGCAAGCTGCATGTGGCTTTATGGGTCCCATAAGTGGTTCTATCATTCCGTGGAGACCGCAGCTATGCACCATGCACCGCTTGCTTCGATTATGACGGCTTGAAATAATATCGCTACAGTGGATATCTGAGGTGTTGGTCATGCAAGAGAGCCAAGAATGATGGACAACATAGGGAGCTAATTCAATATCAGTATGCATCATCCTACTACAGTATCTTCGACCTATCTTCGACTTGGTGATGGGGAGGTGAAGTGAAGATCTCTTATCTGTGGACAAGCAAAAGGTTGGTGAGGATTGCCACGAAACATGTCCGTGATGGTAACAACAATGATAAGGTACCTTGGATATTGAGAACCCCATTGGTTTTCCGATGGCTGTTTCTCTCCCATACTTTGTTACTGCCGTCAACAACTTCACTGAGATGGAGATGATCTCCTGCTTTCCTTGTAAACGCTACCAACGAGAGAAGGCGCACACCTTGAGGGTTAGCACAACTTTTCGAGTCCCAACCGGCCCCGCCACGACGGCATCGTCTGTCAAATACCGATGATTCGGACCGTGAGACTATCGCTTGTGACAGGAGTTGAACCAGGGATCGGCCCGCCAACCCAGTCGGTATTGACAGCGGAATGCGTGGTAAGGAGGCTCGGGCATCTCATGAAGATCGTGTTATCTTTAGGAAGCTCTTCTTCGAGCACTGCATACGTATATCAGATGGGAACATCTCTGCCCGTCGGCGCACACGATTGTGTCGAGCGATTCTACTGGTCGAGTTTCTACGGTCGATCATCATCGACAGCAGCGGTGACGCTAGCATGTTAGGAGCTTACCCATATCCTAGCCAAAGCTTTAATGCACCTCCCACGGTGGAGATGCAACAGCATCGGTAGTAGTGAATTGATCTCATTTATCTAGCAGGCACGCTTCGCAGGGAACACATGCGATAGGATAAATATAGATCTCAATGATAGACAAGCGTCATGCACAATTTCAAGACGAGTATATCCAGACTCGATTCGAACAGCAATGCCTACTCCAAGCACCGCACAGCCCCGTACAACGCCCGTCGCCGATAGTATATACAATGGTCATTATTAAACGCGGAAAATACTGAATCCAGGTAGCCGTCAACCCAAATGAAGGAATCCAAACCCAAAATAGAAGGCAAAAGAAATGGCACTGTTAACGCCGCAAATGATCACGTATATGGAGAATTCCAGAATCCCGCCGAACGCCCTCTATAAAGCAAAACCCAAGAATGTACGGCCGTAGAAAACAATAGAAAGAGCCTCATGCTTCGCTCAACAATCCACTGACCGTTAGCGCAACAGGCGTCCTTAGAGGCTAGATCACCAGAGAGGTGATCCACCGTTCACTTCCGGAAGCCCTCTACACCAAGGATTGGTGTCTCCACTAGGCGGTCGCACGGGACGCCTTCGTCGCGTCTCCTCTCAAAGAAGCTGTCACACTCTGAGACGACCTGTGCCCACTCCGCAAGCGCACGCCCTGCATATTTGCTAGCGACCAGATTCTCATTCCGTGGCTTGAGGAGTTCTTCTTTCGTGGGAGGGATCGATTCCTCGACTCGGTGCCTTTCAGGGCCCTGGCGGTCTTGTCCCGCCAATCGCTCATCGGAGCCTGTCTCGGAACCGGATGCTGGAGTAGACCTCGACTCGGAATCCGAATCTAGGTCAGAAAGTGAGTCGGCGGAGGGACGAGGAGACATCGATCGACGAGCCTGGAGATGTAACTGAGCGGCAACAGGCAAACTGGGACTGAACAGACGTTTGTTCTTGCTCGGCCACTGTGGGCGGTCCAGCCACTCAAGCGAAAATCGAAAGCAAAATTGCTGATGCGGTGTTCGTGTACCGGTGATGCTTCGATCGTCGGAGTTGCGTTTAGCACCTGCACCATTCAACCCTTCATCGGTCGTATGTGACTCTAGCTCGTCACACGTGCTCTCTGGAGGTGTGACTTCCCCCGGCTTCGGATTGGCAGGCAAGCTGAACATTGTTCGGAGTATACTCCACCTTCTTTTGGGAGCCGGTGCTGGTTCTGGTGGGGACTCAGTCGTATCGAGTTTGGGAGTACTGCCGTGCCCAGAGGAAGTGGGGTGGACGACGCGATCGAAAGAAACGAAGAGGGTAGGGGGTGAGGGCAGGTTGTCACTTCGTATTATGATTATCCTACGGCCAGGGGCTGGACTGCAGGGAGCCGACGATAAAGGAGCTCTGAGCTCCTTCTCAGCTCGTGACTGAAAGATAAGATAGTATGCCCAGATCTGCTCCAGCCTATCTGCAAGCTTCTCATATATGCTTCTGTAATAAGGCATTAGCAATTGATCCAGGGAAGAGCAAAAAAGAGAGCACTGACGAATCCATCGGAGAGGGGTCCCCATTGTAACGAGCCACTCTCCAGCATATGAGGCGATGGAAGTAGGCACGAACCATCGGGCTCCAGTGATTAAAGTAGTGATAGAAGTATTTTTCGTTCAAAAGGATGCCGTGACAGAGGTTCCCTTTCCGATCTTCGCAGCTCGTCAAAGTATTCCAAATACAAAAGAAGAATGAAAACACCCGGACCTCGGTGAGAGTATTATGACTCTTCATCATTTGTTTACACACCTCCAGCCAGAACTCCCAGTCAAAGAGCTCGGCGTGGATAGACTGGGAGTAGCGAACGAAGATAGAAACTACTTCCTCTAGGAAGTCGCAAAGAACAAAACATGCATTGTGGTCAAAACGTGACACTTTTCGGGCTGCTGCCTGCATGATACCACAGAAGGATTCCGCATACAGTTGTCGCGCCGCACTGGATTCTGTTGAAGACTCAGACAACAGGTCCCGCAGGAGAATGATTAAGCGGTTCTCGGCCATTGAACGATGGCAATTGGCCACTCCTAGGGGTAATGCGGAGACGGACGCGTCAGGACCCTCGATGAAATCATCGAAAGTAACGGATGCGACGGCGTGCGGATTCTCCGGTACTTGCGGGTTGGACTGCTTGTACAGGGTGTCCTCCAGGACCACCAGAAGCTGCCCGTGGACTGACAATAACCCGGGGCCCAGAATCCTCTTGTCTTTGCTGACATTCTCTGGGATAAATTCCGAGAAAAGAACATGGAAATACTTGACAAAGACAAAGAAGAGGTCAGTATCACGGCCGGACCAACGGGACATCCAAGGACCGTTCCACGGTATGCGGGAGGCACTTAGAGGAACATTGGGCTTTTGGCGTAAATACCGAACGAGAGCAGCATGCCCCGAAAAGGTCATCGATCTGATGGCCGGTGGGAAGCACAATGCAAGGTCACCCGCGACCGTACGCGTATCCAACCCTCTGTATACGGCAGACTCAGCCAGGACACGCCGGAGCACATCTGGCGGGGTGTTCCAGAGTCGGACGAGGATGTCTGCGATGCCGGGACAGAAGAAAAAAGCATACGCGCAGGCTTTACCGCAAAATGCCACCAGACTGGCCGGTGCGTGTCTCATGGACATCCGTTCAACAACAAAGGCCATCTGAGCCAATAGGTTCTGTGTGAAGATGTTCCGAATATTGTGATGGATGGATTCGACGAGGAAGTCCGACCCGGCCGACTCTCTGGAAATATTTGAGCTCGCTGTGGAGGACCTCTGCGACACAGAAGGCCAGGACTGCGACACAGGAAACGGAATCCTCCACTCAGGTCGTGTCATGATGCCTGCAACGGCTTCCAGGTAAACTGGTCGGTCCGTCCCCGATATAGACTGATTGTTCTTCCCATTAAGCATCTCCAGCAGCCCAATCCACCATTTGTTCAGGATATTCACCCGGCGATCGAGGTCTTCCGGCCGCAAATTCTTGCACGACGGATGGTTGCTGTAACGGTGAAGGAAAGGGAGCAGGGAGGTGCGGAGAACATTCGCTTTGAGCGAACTAGACTTCGACTGAAACCTGTATATATTCTTTGTCAGCCATTGAAGCCGTAATTTAGAGACGGCCGCACGTACTTCTGGTAATCACCCTCCAGGCCTCTAAACACGCCCCAAAGCTCATCCTTTTTCCGTGGCGGGTCCATCTGAGGCATGGATGCCAGTGCGGGAGTCTGGGGAATCGGAGGCAAGACAGGCGTCGAAATGGTCACAGAGGCCGTGAACCGTTCGAAGGAAGTCTTGCTCCGTAACGAGTTTGCGGATGGGCTCGGGCGGATGGTGAGGGCTTCATTTTTGCTCTTCGACACCAATGCACTCAATGGTCGTCGACCCCTCTTCAGTACCGTTCTTCTCCGTACCGGCTCTGTCGGTGGAGGCTTGCTGATGACATCTCCCGGATTCTCCGGGACCGTAGGTGGTTTCGAGGATGCGGCTGCCGTCTGTCTGATCGGGGATGGTTCTTTCGAGCGTGCCCCTTTGCGTTTGGATTCTTTTGTCGGGGATGGAGAGCGGGACGAAGAGGAAGTCGAGATCCATGATTTTCGAGCCAGCGTTGCCAGCTTGTCCGACACGGAACGAACCCTGGAGGGCCGTGCTACCGATTTAGCCGGCTTCGTCTCTGGTACGGGGTCCGTGGCCGCATTCTCAATGTTGACCCCGGTGGCATCCTTCAATTCTTCCGTCGACAAGGTGAACTGGGATACCGCGATCTTAGACTGTCGATTGCTGTCCCGCTGGGAGGTCCGCCGCAGGATGGTTTTCCCCGTTTCGACGCTCTCCTTGGAGGGTGAATCCTTGACAGTCGCCAGATTGAGGTCTGAGAAGGTCCGTTTCATGTCCGGTGGTTCTTCATCTGTCTGCGCATTGGGGAGGTGGTTGTAGCTGGCCGAACGGTGCAGAAAAGGCGACGCATCGTCCGGGGTTGGTTCGGTGGACGTCGTGGACATGATGACGGGAGACTGTCGTGCCAATGGATCGGAGGGAGGTAACGAGGGGAGGGGAACATGGACGTCCCATGAACTGTGAGCCATTGTTGTCAATTGTCTGGAGAGGCCAGCTCCCCAGGCGCTTGTGTACAGCTGGTTGCCGCAAAGGTCAACGCATCTAGCAACGGGACATGGAACTCAAGCCGGGTGACGTGAAGAGCACGTCGCACTGGTGGCAGATACCGGACAGATGCTGTAGCTAGATCTCTGAACTCGTCTCGTGAGAACGAGCGTCCCCTGGGACGGATCTGGAGTGGTTCTGTCTAAATGGGAACGTGTGGGAAGTTTCGACCTGGAGCCAAACGATGGATGACGGTCGACCCAGGCTTGTATGGGTTTGGTCTGGAGCACAATCTCTGTGGTCGTGGAGGGGGAAATAGTCTTTGGGTTGGCAGGAGACACGCACTGAAGGAGCAACGCGCACCGGATCGCAATGTAAAGGGCAGCCGCTGATCTGAACGAAGGACAATAGATGATAGCGGGACGGGATAATATTACTGGGAGGGATGTGCTAGGAAGGGGAAGGGGGAGGGGAAAGGGGGGAGATTATTTGATGACGAGAAAGGTAAGGGGAGGGAGTTGAGCGAGCGTAGATAATCAGCGAAGGACGGTAGCTTCGAAATGTTTCTTACTCTACGTAGCAGTGAGGGAGAGAGTTATATCAAATGACGCCGATTATCACGGCCGGGTGGAGGCCGATGGGACAAGCCGGCCTGTTCGAGGGTTTCACGCCGGCCACTCGATCTCTCTCTCTCTCTCTGACGGGAGCCGCGTCGGCCGGAGAACTTGCTTTCTCCCTTCCACCATCTCTCCAGTCATCGTGAACTCTCTTCCCCCCCGTCGTGGCTGGCGATGGTCCCGTATTTCGACCTGGCTTTCCTCTACATATTTAGCAGTCCTAGCTACTTCTTCTACACCGTAGTCTCTGCGTCCCTCGGCCAGATCCACGACGGCTTTGATGTACACCCCCTTCCCTCCACCGACATGGCATCCGTGCTGCTGTCCCGTTCGCTGAGTGGGACGTTACACAGCGCATGGGCAGACTACTCTACTATCTGGAGAAACTAACGTGCTGACGGCGAGTATAGTCAAGAGAACCAGTTGTCTACCGGTGGATCCGGATGTTGCAGATAGAACTACGGACAAACGAACCATCTAGTACCGAACCCATAACCTATGGTTGTTATTATCACATCGTCGTCATCCGTAATACCAAAACCATCTTCCCCTTCTTCGAACCAGTCAAAGGGGGGAGGAGAGCATGACTGGAGTAACAGTTCCCTGGATCACTTTTGCGGCTTGTTTCAGGTAGCGCGCCAGCTTCGTCGGCGCGAACATCCCAAACAGGCTCAGCTCGGGGGCAAGGTATGGCGGTGCAGAAAAAGAGATCCAAATAGGGAAAGGGGAAGGGAAAAAAAAAGTTCAAAAACACAAAAAGAAGCTACAGAGGAACTGCTCTGGAGTCCCAGCACTACGTACTTCCTGCACACTTATCTGGCCATGGCGATCGACACGATCTACCAGCCTTCAGATAGAGCATCAGCTTGGCGCTGCACTGACGCCATGCGTTCTGGAGAGTTGTGCATGAAGCCAAACAATCCCTGCGTGCAGTGTGCAGCTATCGTGACAACCATCCGCTAGTTAACTCAGCGAGCAGAGCAGTGGTAAGAAGCTCCTTCGAGGCTGTATCTACAACGTAATACATTAGGTGAGCTCAAAGATCCCCGTCCTTTGGAGGGCAACGGGCAATGATGGATTGTTATGATGCTCCATTATTATTATTATTGTTATTATTGTTTACTTCATCGTTCAAAAGACCATCTCCCCCGAAAAATGATCGGATCGCTGTGGCTTGCAGCTTACAGGTTTACCTGCGCCACGATCTAGATTCCGTGGCTGAGGATGACGGCATCATGCCAGTGACTTTGGCGCTAGGGAAATGGTGGGTTTTATGGGAAATGATGGCAGGAAGCGAAAGAGAAACAAAAGGGTACGGAAAGGTACAATTCCAAAAAGGTACACATCTGGCTTCAAGGAGCTGGCGGAGAGGGTGGAAAGGGCATCATCTTGTTCCATCCCATGTTCTGCCCTGTCACATTATTGATTTGATTCCCTTGCTCAACCCTTCTAGAGAATTCTCCTCGTTCTAGAGAATTCTCCTCGTGGGTTCGCACTTTCGGTTCGCTACCTTTCCGGCTTCCGTCAGATCCGAGCCTCATGGACAACACGAGAAAGAAAAAGGTTCACGATGAAACAGATGAAGTCACCGAGCAGCAGATTGAAGTACAGTACGGTACTAGTAGTACTCGAGTAGCCACACAAGTACAACTCTCGGAGTCTCCGACAAGGATCGTAACAACCCCCTGTTTTGGTGCCAGATGTCATCCGACTCGTGCCCGGTCGCTATTTATATATATCCCCCACGCCACCCAAGCACGTCGTCTTCGGAGTAGTTGAGCCTGTTACAGTCCAGGAGACTTCCCATCCTTCGACTGGGCCAAGTATCGAGTACTTTCCACAGAGAACCGTTTCTACCTGTCCGAGAAACACAGGGCAGGTACCCAGTACGGAACTGGACGGAGGCTTCTGGGGATCGATCATGTCCTTCCCCACAGTATCTCGTATCCCCAATCCCCAGGTCTCACCTCCAGCCGGATGACGGCCGTGCATCCTCCACATGGTCCTGAAGCCCACCGTTGGCAGCCTCATAAATCTGCCCTTCCGACCAAGTCGAAGAAATCGCAGCAATCCCGGAAAGAGACTAACACTGCCCAAGTTTCCTGCTGGCAGCGTCACTTGGGATATCCGCACTCATCCAGAGGTAGTCTGGGCAGGATCTCTATACAGGTTACTTAAGTATATCCTGCCAAGTAGACTTAAACTGGATTATCCTGGGTTGGCAAAATCGATTTTATTAATCAATCCTTAACCGAAGTAGTTAGCATTGACAAATATGGACACCTGGCGACCGCGCGAAGAAGCAGGGGTTGGTGGACTGTATGAGCCTTCTCAGATATGCGATTTCGGTGTGCTCGATATCATTCCCCCATTCTATTGGATGGGATCCCATCGCAAGAAGAAACGAGAATAATGCATAAAGTACAGGTCCTACAGCAGAGATGAGAGTCATATGTACTATATAATGTGGTCAAGCAGCCTAGTCCTAGATCGGGGTCTTGACACTTGATTCACGATTATCTCCTCTAAAAAATAGACGCAGGGTCCTGGCAACAGTGACAGCTCGTGGGAGCGGATATATTACTTAAATATTCCATCCCCTCGGGAGATGGAATCTCCAGGCTAAGCGAGAAAAAGAAAGAGTCTTGAAGAAGACACAATGATATGGTATTTGAAAGGCAGCCGCAAAATGTTCGAAGCAGGTCTATTTTACAAGCTCCCCTCAGACGCACAAGTCAGGGCCACGCCAGCTCACGTCAAGCCTATCTCATGCGTCCAAACATTTTCTCTCACGGTTTAGTGGGCGGCGGCAGCTGGCTCCTCCTCCTCCTCGAACCAGCTCTCCTCGACGGGGGCGGCCTCACCAGCGGCGGCCTGGCCCTCGACTTCGACCTCCTGGGTTTCGTAGTCCTTCAGCTCGTTGGCAATGTTGGCCTCCTCGGGCGATGGTGGCGGCTTGGGAGCGGAGAACTTCTGAACGTGGGCTTCCGCGTCACCGGGCTTGATGGGGGCGGGCTTGTAGGCGCGGAGCTCACGCAGGTACAGCTCTTGGACGGGGTCGGCTGGATTGCATGGTTCAGTGGGTGATAAAAAGTAAACAGGCTGGAAGGGGGGACAATTATAAACACGTACCCTGACGAGCAGCGGATGTAAGGAAGGTTCGGCGGGCGACAGAGACCGGCTGCCGGCTGACGCGGGTGAGGAGAGAGCGCTGGAAGACGGTCAGTGACGGGGTCAATGGCACGACGACATCAGGGAAAGTGATCTCACCGATGCTCTGAGGGACTGGGACATCATCGCGGCGGTGGTGTGGATGTCGAGAAGACGGGGCGAGGGATGGCAGAGGATGGCTTCTTCCGTGAAGGTCAACTCGGCGAGGTTCTTCACTTTCGACTTTGGCCGCAGGAGAGAGCTTGGCAATTGCTGACTCAGCTGCGGCTCTGCGCCCCCGGTCGACTCCTTCGACTGCCTTCGCCGCTCTTCAACCTCTCGTCAGCCCCGTCAGAACCCCCAGCCTTCGACCTTCTTACAACCCACGGCCTCTTGTCATCGAACTCGTCTCCCACGTTGCTGTTCTCGATTCGACCTGCTCGATCTCGCTGGCAGCAGTGTCCTGACACGGTTCTGCGACCCCTTTCGTGAGACTAATCCGCTTGCGCATCTCGTCTTACGGAGACCTTGACTGGTTCATCGCGGTCGCACAAGTCTGGCTCAGGGCTCTCCCTTCGTTCAGAATTTCGAGGCTTCGTGGTTTCGACACACCGGATACGGTGAAGGCATCATCACCAGGGAACTCGTCTTGGAAAGGTAAAGTGCCGTCCGGCTTTGGCTCCCCAGGGGTTTGATAAAAATCGTCCACTGCTGGACAGTCATGAGGCGATAGCACGGTCATCTCTGCCTTTCCAAGACCTCTTCTGCACTTTTCTCTGAGATTTGCTCAACCATCATCTGTGGATTGCAAGGCTAAAATCGTTGCTGACAGCAGTGGCATAGAGGCCAGGGCTCTGCTCGAAACGCGCCACTGCCAGCCTACTCCCTCTTTACTCTCGCTATTAGACTCTCCGGGACTCCTCCCGTTCGATTACAGTCGCCAAGCTGTATTCGCCACTTTTCATCCGCATTTGCGCTTCGAAACATAACCTTAGAATTTCCCACAAGAAAATCAGAAAGCGTCAGCAAGCGCAGTTTCTGACCAGAAAGAAGTCGAACAAAATGGCAACTGTGGCACCAGGAGCAAGGACGGAGTCAGCTCCATGGAGGAAGAATCTCGCGGCCTACCTTATCTGTCCTGAATGCAAGGAAGTGCCACCGAATCTCGAGTTTCCTGATTCCCACGAGACAGTCTGCGGCTCCTGCGGTTTGGTCCTTGCAGACCGTGAGATCGATATGCACTCTGAGTGGCGTACCTTCTCGAATGATGACCAGAACAACGACGACCCCTCTCGTGTTGGAGATGCGGCAAACCCGCTTCTGAACGGCAATCAGCTCGAGACTCAGATCGCCGGTGGCGCTTCTGGCCAGTCCCGTCAACTGTATCGTGCTCAGAACAAGCAGTCAAGTGAGAAGACCAACAAGTCACTCTTGGCGGCTTACAAGGAGATTGGAGCTCTCTGCGACGGCTTCAATATCCAGAAGAATGTCGCCGACACCGCGAAATACCTGTTCAAGATCGTGGACGACGCGAAAGCGTTCAAGGGCAAATCGCAAGATGTGATCATCGCTGGTTGTATTTTCATCGCCTGCCGTCAGTGCAAGGTTCCTCGGACGTTCACTGAAATCTTTGCTGTGACCAAGGTCACCAGGAAGGAGATCGGGAGAATCTATAAGGCACTAGAGAAATTCTTCACGGCACAGAACTTGGAGAGGATTAATTCCGTTGTTTCCAGTGGAGGTAAGTTAATCATGTCACTGACTTTGATGATCTCAGGCATACTAAACATCTATTTCCAACGGTGAAGGTGTTCCTGATCCGAATGAGACCTACACCGCAACCACCTCCACCAAGCCCAGTGACCTGTGCAACCGTTTCTGCAACTTGCTGGACCTTCCCTTCCAAGTCACCAATGTCTCGTCTGCGTTATCTGACCGCGTCACGACAATGGGAGACCTTGCCGGACGTTCTCCTCTGTCGATCGTGGCTGCTTGCATATACATGGCGTCATATCTTATGGGCCAGGGCAAGACGGCAAAGGAGATCTCCCAGGTGGCGCACGTCAGCGACGGAACGATTCGTGGTGCCTACAAGCAGCTCTATGCAGAGAGGGAGCGTCTAATTGACCCTAACTGGATCAAGGACGGCAAGGGAGACATGAAGAACCTGCCTCCCAGCTGAGCGGTCTCCGTCCTCGCTCGTAAGTTATATGACTTACGGATATTGGCATCAGCGTACAAGTAGGTCCAGAAGCTGGGTCTTCAATAGTATGAAGCCTGCTGGAACCACCAAAAAAAAAGAAGATTTGTGCGGGAAGGGAGATTGCCCCACCTCTGTCTTCAGGTATTATTCTGCTTTCCAGAATGAGCTTTGTGTGGAATGAATTCCCAAATTGCACCCAGCAAGTCCTCAAAAAGGGACTTAGCATTTGCATTTCAAAACTGGAAATTTCCCCATTTCTGCTACAGAACCAGCCTCGTCCTAGCCTGGACAGGCCCGCTATGGGTTAGAGCTGACACTGACAGTGTCAAAAGAGATTTGTATTTCATTGTACATACAATACATTAAGGCGGTAGAAGAATCTAATGTATTCGATGCCTGATATGCTGATATGGCAATAGAATAGGCTCTGAAGCCGCTGAGCTGCATGTAGACTTTGACTAATGCCGAGAACCTTGCTAGAAAAAGCTTACCCCTTCCTGCTGGGCGCTCAACATCCTCCTTTCCAGGTTATGTACTGCGCACAAAAATCGTGCGACAGACTCCGCTTGTCATGCCTTCTCAGAAGCCAACTTCTGTATACTGCTTATCATTTCTAGGTCGCGTATAGCCGACGTATTTTCCGCCGAGTTGAGTACTTGAAATGATGGAGAGAAATTAAGCTCCACAATGGCTTTTTAGTTATGTAACAAGTGCCCAAAACATTTTAGAGTATGACGCTTAAATTGGGGTATACGTCGCCATCAGATTTATCCTCACTTGTGTGGAACCTGTCTTCTACGCTAGGAAGCTTAGCCCGCGAGATTGCCCAATGTACAGAGAGAGCTACTTCACCTATAGGTTGGTGATTTCACCATATTCCCTACTTTTTTGCAACAATGTTAGCATCCACGATTTGGGTAGGACGACATCCAAAATCATTCCCTTTTCCTTCTTTTCCATCGCTTTGGCCTTTGCACGTGGATTCGTCCATATGGCTAGAATGTCACCTACCTCATTGGGAAAAAATTTGTCGGATGCCATAGAGAGGACTGTGAAGGTGTTAACTCTTGAAATGTTCTATAAACCGTGAGCCGCGCAATATACGATCAGAATCATGGATTACTCCGCATCTCACTCAGTCGACTCTTTCTTCTGCCGCCACAAGTGTTTCCGACAGTTAAACATCGGCCGAGTGCTTCGCGAACTTGCCCAGCATGGCTGAGATCGAAAGCGGTGATGGGGCCCCTGTCAAGCGAGTCTGGTATCGCACATCGCTCTTCAATGCCTGCGTGATCGGAGCTGTCGGCTTCCTCGCTCCAGGCTTGTGGAATGCTATGAACTCGCTTGGTGCAGGTGGTGAGGAAAAACCTTTCCTAGTTAACGCTGCCAATGCGCTGGTCTTTGCGCTCATGGGCTTCTTCTGCATCTTTGGCGCTCCCATCGCTAATCGTATCGGTTTGAAATGGACTCTACTACTGGGTGCTGCCGGGTACCCCCTTTATGCCGCCGGTTTGTATACGAACAACCGATTCGGGAACGTATGGTTTGTGCTGGTGGGCTCAGTGGCCTGTGGCATATCGGCTGGTCTCTTCTGGGCCAGTGAAGGTGCCATTGCCATTGGATATCCTGAACCCTCAAAACGTGCCAGGTACCTTAATATCTGGGTGTGGTGGCGGACCCTTGGTCCAATCATCGGAAATGCCATTGTGCTGGGACTCAATATCAAGGCCAAAGAGAAAGGAAGTGTGGGATACGCTACCTACATTGTTTTTATTGTGCTGCAATGTCTGGCTGTCCCTGTTGCCTTACTCCTCACGCCTCCGGATAAAGTACAGCGTGCAGACGGGTCTCGTGTCGTTATTCGTGTTGAAGATTCGTGGAAGGAAGAGTTCAAAGCTCTCTGGCGTACCTGTAAAAGCCGCCACGTTTTGCTGCTGCTTCCAGTATTCTGGGCGGCGTATTTCAACGAATATTCTGGCAACTTCGAGACGTACTATTTTGGTGTACGGGCTCGCGCTTTGATCGGTTTCCTCACTGATTTTGTGACAATCCTTGCGTCCCAGATCATTTCTCACTGGCTCGATTGGAAGCGAGTCAATCCCAAGAAGCGTGTCTCATATGGCTGGTACTATGTCATCGTGGTACATATTGCGACGTGGATTTATGCTTGGGTCATCCAGGGGAAATACACGGCCAATCCTCCAATGCTCGATTATACTAGCCCAGGCTTTGTAAGAGGCGCTTTCGTGCTATTCCTGTGGCAGTTCGCGCAACAGACTGCGCAGAATTGGCTCTACTATCTTATTGGCTCGACTACAGAGAACATTGCGGAGCTCACTAGATTGACTGGTATTCTTCGGGGCCAGGAAAGCTTTGGTGAAGCCGTTTCCTATGGACTCAACACGAGGGATTGGTATGGTGGCCGGGTGCCTATGGCTGTGAATACGATCTTGCTAGGTTAGTACCACTCAGGTCCATTTATCAAGCCCGCAGTTTCGAGAACTAACTCCTTTCTAGGTCTTTGTGTGATCCCAACCTGGATAGTTGTCCATACACATACTCCACAGGCGATAGAGGTGGAAGACAAGGAGATTTTGAGGACGGACCTTGATCCGGCTGTTGGCGAGGAGGTCATCGTCAGCCCTGATGTGAAGGCCACCTACGTGCTCGACCGCGGCCAAATCTCTCATCCATCTGGCCAGTAGTTTTATCGTATTACGGTACCATAGCAATTAATGCATTGGGACTTATGACGATCTCTACTCTACTATAAGCTGACGTTTATATACCCCTGTATTTATTCATATAAAGGAAATTCGAGAAGTAGAAGATTGAAGCTTTCTAGTTGCTGACGGCTATAGGACTACATAGCGGATCGGACACCTAATTCCCTTTATCCATCTTCAAAACTATGAAGATGGAAAATCATATATGTCAGTTACAAAAAGAGCGTATATAGTGTACAAAGCCAGTCCAACCTTAATCAGCACGACGGGCCGAACCACCGAAGAGCTTCTTAAGATTGTAATCCCTCACACTCAATACCGAACTGGAAGGCTGTGGACCACCGCTTGGAAACGATCCAGATGGGAAAGAACCCCCTGAGCCTCCACCAACAGAGTTGCCAGTGTCGTGGCCGCCATCAGCAGCCCAATAGGCGGCAGCAGTAGCGTTAGAATCACGGTCCGCACTAGTATCAATGCCGATGCTGATCCAGGCAAGGAGACCATCTATTACGCCGTTAGAACCAATTCCAAAGATCATCATTAGAAGACCAGAGTAACTTACCTGTTATATCGTTTCCGAGATACATATAATTCGCGAGGGGGTCATAGTTGTTGTCCGCCTCGTATGGAGCCCACATGTCATCATCGTTGGAGGTGACCTCGACAGTGTTTGTGTTGTAGGGGTACGTCGCTTCCACGGCAGACCGCAAGGACTCCTCAAAGAAGATCTGGCCGATGTGAGATACTGTGCCACCAGTGTATGAACCATTAGCAAGCAGAGTAACGTTCTGGTGGACCACAGTGTGCTCGTGAGTAGCACGGCCGCTATAGTGGCCGGGGAAGATGGTATCGAACGTGGTGACACCATCGCTGTCGGACTGCTGCAGGCCGCGCAAGAAGGTCGAGTTCAAACCTCCCTCTCCGGTGGCGTCGACACCGCTATAGACACCAGTGGCATTGCACTTTCGTCATGTTAGCTGTAGGCTCCAAAAGGATTCTTGGGGGAGGGTATACCTACAGCCCAGATATCAATGAGGAGATCGGGAACAGGCTCGCAGGTGTTGACATCTACGAATTGCATTTCGAGATGCATAGGGACACCTGCTTGTCCCTCCGTCACATTCTTGCGCAGGAGTTCTCCAGACACGTAATAAGGACCGATGGTGTTCTCCGGCGTAAGGATGCAGCTGGTATTGGCGCTGAAGAGAACAGACGCATCGGTGTTGTCGATTGATCCTGTCTTGTTGTGGCTGATTTTCTCATACTCTTGCAAAGTAGCAAGGTCCCGACGCTGAAGGTACGCTGTAAAGTATGATTAGCAATTAGAATATAGAGTAGATTTAGATGATGCCTCTCTTACCATCGTCGAGGCCTCGTGCTTTACGAAGTTTCTCAGCAGTGGCAGAACGACGAGCAATAGCACGCTTCTGCAAGGCACGGAACTTGGCCGAGTCTGCACATTTACTCAAGGAGTTGGCAGCTCGAGTCGCGAGGACTTCACGGGCCTGGAGCTCACGTTTGATGTGTTCAACATCATGGTTCTCTCCCGGATGAGCCGTAACAGCACCAAAGAGAGAGGCTGCCAGCACGGCGGCGGTGTTCAACTTGCTGAAATTCACCATATTGATTCGGATGAATGTAATTGCCAAAACAAAGGAGCTTATAGAATGGACAACTCTATTGTGAGAGACAGGAACTGATAAATCCTGAAGGTATTAGCCACGTCTTTATAGTTCTGCCTCTGATGATGCCAAGGATTGTATTATCATTATGAATTGAGTTTTGATAACGGGATAACTGGAATAACCTACGTCTGCCTAACTAGATAGTATCTCGACCAAACAGCATCGGGATAATAATGCGGCATCCCCAGTTCCCGAAGATAGTGTGGCTTGAGCTAGTGTTCCAGAAGAAGCGTGCAGATCCCAGGAACGCCGTTGGAGTATAGCCAATAGATCGACAAATCTTGCAGTGGCAGGGCAGATTTAGGGAAACACACAGAAACATGTACGTCAGTGCAAAAGAAATGAGACCAATCGTATCTCCTCTAATTGTCACTCGAGCAAGAGGGCCTGGTGCCAAGAGGTCTGATTACGTTGGGATCACTGGCGAGTTCGTGAAAATCATTTCCAACGGTGGTATCCATGCGGCAAAAATTCTAGGCAAATGGCTTGCTTGTCCTATGAAATTTATCCATTAATCAGAGATGTTTCGAAGGGCCTGCTTCCTCTCCTGAGTCTCACGTATCATGGCTCGGCAACATCTCGTTTAAAACATCCAATTCCAGAAACAGTTCTAGAACTCATATCGGGACTTCTATAACCATCTTCCTAGGGTAGACATCTACCGCAGGTTAAGATGACGAAGACAAGTTGCACATTGCAACATTCCTTGTAGGCTCCAGCATGCGCGGGACTTGCACTCATGAGGTCAGCGGAGTAAAAACCATAGTAGAAGGGCTGTACTTCCAGTTTAGTGAGGTGGAGGGATCAAGCGTTGGAGATCCGCCACGGTCCGGAGTTCGGAGTTCATCTAGATTAGTCTAGTATGAAGATCTCTGAGGTTAACTGCCCCAGATGCTCTTATGGAGTACGCGGCTGGGCCTGTTTTGACTTGAAGTGACCGATCTCAACGAGTCTGTCTGCAACAGGCAATATGTAACGGTAACCTCGGGATTAATGTCGTCATCAAGGACTACCGAGGCCCCTTAAAGAGGATGGGTCTGTCTAGGAAAGCATGATTTTAGAGTCCAGGAGTATATGATATGCAAGGCGTTATGGCGAACCTACATCCGCACCGCGTAATCCATAGATTCATGCTAGCTTGGCGACAGCAAACTTAAACTGCTAGTCTGTTCCTGGAAGGTTGCTACGAGAGAGCTCCAGTACAAGTGTGGCTTTAGTTCATGGCCGCGCAACGCGTGTCTTGGCAACGATATTGGGTCGAAACTCCTGGTCCGGTATAGATCGTGCATGTTTCAAGAATCATTGCCTGATATGGATCGAGGGAAGCGCCAGCAATGAAGACATAGCTTGGCTCTAGATGTAACCTCGGAAGGTCTTCGCTGCCGTGTGCAGAGCGGCAGATCTTGGTGGAGCTTGACATGGATATCTCCTGGTTCATGCCTTGGAGTCACCGGAGCTTGTCCAAGTCGAGATCGAAAGAGATCAGCCGGGACAAAATCCGATTACACATGGAGATGCATGGAGTAAGTGAAACTAACCAGTCTTCGTGCTCAGGGGAATTCAGGAGACCGGCTAGCCAACAGTGTTGACCTGACCTGGAAAACAATGGGATTTCTGCTTAATTCAGTTGAATCTCAGATTCTATCATGAATCGTCTACGTACGACATCTCAGATATCATCGTTGAATGGATATAGGCACTGAACTCTCAGTGCAAATATGATTAAAACAATTCTGGCTTCTGGCGTCTTTGCCATCGATGGTCTCAGGGTAATGGGAGTAAGGACTGAAATCCCAGGAGTTGAGCCTGCAGTATGAGCGAAGAAGATCAAACCGATGATGTCAGTAAGAGGGCCATCCGGTGTTATCTCATTGATTCTGTCTGATCGGTATGTTCGCGTTCGCTGGTTCTTGATGCTCATTGAGGAGGCTAATCCTCGTTATCGCCGTTCCATTGTGAGTAAACATGCTATATCTCATGGCTGGTCACTTCTCAACACAAGGAAGCTCAATGTTCGCTAGACTGGGATACAATACTGTGGTGGAAGTCTTAGAGCAACTCGACCTCCTAAGTTTATTATTCACGGGCGGTGAAAGACTTCGTCGATCGGACTTCCACCCGCTGCCCCACCAAAAGAAAGGCACATTTCTGAATCATCATTATTGATTCCATCGTTCCCAGTAATAGTTTGGACAACATACTGACCAGGTCTCCTCTCGTCATATCACATCTCACAGGATCATTTGATCCAGAGGCATTTCTCACAATGGCACTCACAACCGCACCGTACGCGCCTCCTGCACTCCCCGCACTTTTCACGAACACGACCCCGCCGCCTACGCTTCTCACTCAAGGCGCCGAAGCCCATCTCTACAAGACGACTTTCCTCACCCCATCAACTCCAGCTGCGCTCAAGATCCGTCCCACCAAGCCGTACAGGCACCCAATTCTCGATAAGAAACTGACACGTCAGCGCATTCTGCAAGAGGCTAGATGTTTGGTGAAGCTCATTCGCGAGGGTGTCAATGTTCCTGGAGTCCTGGCGGTGGATTGGGAGGCTCAAGCAGGAGAGGACGGTCGTGCTGCGGCTTGGTTGCTGATGGAATGGATCGATGGATTGGTGGTGAGGGTTGTCTTCGAGCGATGGGAGGCTTGGATTAAGCAACAGCAGCTCCAGCGTGACCTGTCCGCCGATGCCTGTTCGCAATTATACAAGGAGGAAGAAGAACGTGTGCGGGACTTGATGAGGAGGATCGGACGGACAATTGGTGGAATGCATAAAGCCGGCGTCATTCATGGTGACTTGACCACAAGTAACCTCATCCTGAGACCATTCCCGCAGTCCACAGAAAGGACATCTACAGGGTCTCCCTCTATGGACGGAGACGTGGTGCTGATCGATTTCGGACTGGCTGGTCAGAGTGTCCAAGACGAGGATAGAGCAGTGGATCTATATGTGTTGGAGCGGGCATTTGGCAGTACACATCCCAAGACAGAGGGTTTCTTCGAGGAGGTTGTGAAAGCCTACGGGGAAAGCTACCGGGGGGCCAATGTCGTGCTGAAGAGATTGGAAGATGTAAGAATGAGAGGCCGCAAGAGGAGCATGATTGGATGAGTGGCCTATGGAGATATCCTATAAGATGAATGGTGCCGAGAAAAATAGGATGTCATGTCCTGATTCCATATCCTGACGACCGTCTGAAGCAACATGCATGCATATTCCGCTGAAAGGAATCACGAGAAAGAACGCCTCGCTACAAGGAAAAAAAAAAAAAAAGAAAAGAGACTGAGGCCCTCCTCATGACCTAGGTTGGATGCAGCTACCGACTTCGGCGAGTGCAAAATATCCCTTGTTCTCAATGACTCCGCGGTCCTTCACGACAGCAGTATATTTGACGACCCACTGAGGCTCAATATCACCTTTTATACCGTCGTCGGAATCTGGTGAGGAAGCCAGAATATGGGCGCCGCTTTCGCCCGGTCCGAGAAGCTCTCGCGTAGTTCCTCTCGGGAGGACGTCCATACAGTCGTTATGTGTCAGGAGCTGGATATTTTGTTGCTTTGCGTACAGGATCAACGATTTCGGCACGACGCAGCAGTCCTTGACATTGATCTGATCGACTGATGGCTTGACCTTCGTATGCGGGAGGAATTTGGCTAGTCTTTCACTACCGAACTCCGCCAATCCGAGCTGGGCAATCATGCCTTTCTCGTGCAGTTCTTCCAGTGTTCGCCATGTCTGAACCATGCTGTCAAAGTCATCGAGCTGACCTTCACCCTCTGGTGTTATCTCCTCTTCCCCCTCATCATCAGCGTCGAACGACACGCCCGGGAAGGACACAATCAAGAGATCGATAGAATCAACATGTAACTCCTTCAATATCAAGTCGATTGCTTGCCGGGTATGCGCACACCTCCTCGATGCCGGAATGCCTGGCAAGTAGAATAGCTTCACTGTAATGTCGTATTGGTCCCGCTCTTCTGAGAGTCCTGACTGCGAGAAGTCGATCGCGGGAATGTAAAGCGTATCACTCCCCTGGGACGTCCATGACGAGTAATTATCGGTATAGGATATTTTCTGCGGTATCCCATGCTTCTGTGGATCCGATGCGCCGTTCGCGTGCCCTGGCTCGACGTGCTGCGCTGCGACGAAGTTGGACCGCAGAGAATTGATTAGTTCAACGTTGGACTTTTCTGCTGTGAATCGCCTTATGATCGACGAGCCACCGTTCATTATATTTCTATTTTCCTCCGTGGCGTTTTCGTGATAAGTATAACCTCTCTCAACGGTGACAATCATGATAGTGGGGTGATGGCGGGGCTGCGAAAACGTACCCTGTGGAGAGGATGAGCTTCATGGTGACGGATAGTGATGAGAGCCTGGTTCAGGCTCTTGCATCCGCTGAGTCTCTGAAAGTCCTCGTGTGAGAATACTATAATCAATGGTAACAAATAGTGAGCCTGGAGAGTATCGCGTGTCGTGTGGTGGAAGTGTGTGACTTTGTCCTCTGGCGGAATTGCGAATTGCTAAGCAGCCCCGCCAGCCTTCTCTCTACGCGGGGAGCTTCGGAGTTGCAGAGTAGCTTAACAATATCAATGTTCGCAGTACATAACCATGCCTGCAGAATAAGCAATTTCGGGGATATATACCTAAAAGATATATTTGGTGATTTTTGCTATTTCTGTGTTTAGAGCCCGTGCAGGATTTGTATGGTGCATGCTTACCGTACTACAGCTCAAAGAGTGGTCGAGGGACATCAGCGAAGCGCGAAAACCCGACCGACCAGGTTCGCCCCATCAAGCCTTGAGACGGGATATACAGTCGGTCACTGACCTGCATCGCTCATCGGTCGCCCTCAAGTATTTTCAGAGTTATCAATTGGACCAGGCAATTGCTCAGTTCGATCGCACGTTATCTTGCGTTTACTACTTCTTGATAGGAACGTAGGAGATCTATTGAACAAGTATGGTATTCTTTTTTCTTGAGTTTGAAGAAATCAAAGTGCATCAGGGAGCCACGAGAAAGGAGGAGAATCAAGTACATGCCTGCACATTATCATAAGCCAAAAAAAATCTAACTAGCATAGGATGATAGTCGAAAGACCCTCGATCCTCGGACACCAGTCTTCTCACTATATTAGCCAAATACACCCAGAGCTTTTGGAAGGTCCCTCGTTTGTGCACCTTGTAATATTACACTATCGAACCGGCCGATTGGTATCAATAATATGTCGTTAAGAAGGACCACCCATGTCACCGTTAGAGTTGCAGATCGCATTATGTGTGTAATGTAACATGCATGGATACATAACGAATGATCTAGAACACCACGTGCTTATATGGTCAAATCACTCTCTTTAATGCGGACTCTCCAAAACAAATCCCTTGTAGCTTAACAATAATATATACTTATTCAACAAGTTCTAAATCAAATTCTGTGCAGAATAAGATCAGTGCGGTCAGACGGCAGCTTTCAATGACGATTTTCTCAGTCTATCTAGAACCTATAATACGAAGATATTACTAACTGTTTTATATACATTTCAGCAGCGCCGAGCTGAAACCAGTTTCCAGCTTGTTTATAGCTTATGTATTCTCCGCAATTTGTGGCCTAATAAGGTCAAGGTTCCCGAGCCACGCCAGAAAGCACGGGGATTTCTAATCATGGGCTAGACCCCACTAGACGAACTTGGATATAAGTCTGTAGAATCTGTGATGGTCATCTAGGAGGCTTTTTGTATCACTACATCTATCATTATTGTTTTATTTTATTTTTATTTCTTCACCATAATGGCCAACGACACCACGAGCAAAGAAGAGACTGAACGAGCTGCCTGTCTTCTAGATGCACAAAACAAGGCCGTCCAGCTGTTCGAGGAGATTGAGCGGGATCTCATCCGCCCAGGTATCAGCGAGAAGAAATTAAGCGACGAGATCCACGAACTTGGAGCCAAGCGCTACAATATTCGGACCCATTGGCATAAACGAGTGATTCGCAGCGGGCCGAACACGTTGAGGCCCTTTGTTGAGAATCCTCCTGATCGTATTATTGAGCCGGACGATATCTTGTATGTCGATCTGGGGCCGGTCTTCGAAGCCTGGGAAGCCGACTTCGGGCGGACCTTTGTTCTCGGAGACGATCCTAAGAAGAAACAACTACGCGACGCGCTGGAGCCTGTGTTCAATACGGCTAAGGTGCGCTTCCATGAGAATCCAGATATGACGGGGGAGGAGCTGTATGATATCGCATGCCAGGTCGCCGACCAATATGGGTTTCGCTTCGGCGCCCAAATCGCCGGCCATCTGATTGGGTCTTTCCCACATGAACGCATCCCGAAGGACATGATTACACTTTACATTGCCAAGGGCAATAAGAACCGAATAAATAGTCCCGGTCGTGATGGACATAAGCGCCACTGGATTCTGGAGATCCATCTTCGCGACCGTGAGGAGACAATCGGCGCTTTCTACGAGCAACTCTTGACAGTCGACTGATGTTGGTATCTTGCAGAGATTCCCTACATCCTGGAGTTCCTGTCAGGATTCTCCTATCCTAGAATCAACCTCTACTTAAGGGGATAAATAGCGCTCCTGAACTAGATACCTAGGTCGATGCTTTTCTCATAAGGAGAGAATAGATGAGTGCTAAGGTTAGATATCTTCAGAGCAAGGTAGAAATAACATATGCACATAGAACTGCCCTTGATAGTGATCAAAAGCTGTCCTGCAAACCTGTATAAACTGCATGTGGATCGCGATATTGACGAAGCAAGTAAATCAAAGCAATAGTTAAGGGAAAATGCCTCTTGGCGATCGATACATTTCGGGGATAACTGCACGGTCAATCAGATGCTTTGGCCCTCAAAGTATGAACAGGGTGTCAAATGAGACATGGTATGGGTTTATTTTATCTCTAAATATAACCTGAAGAGGAAGAGTGAGCTTTGGAGAGTAGCCTGTAAAGATAATTATTGCGCTGTTCAATAGCCTATCTTATCGTAGAATGCTCTAGAGTAGGTCATGTAACTGGCGTAGTGAGCCCCTTGTCTTTTGCAGGATGGTATTATGCCTTTGCTTCCAGACTTGTAGCTTACTGCAGAATAAATTTTAAAACAGGTACTAGGTATGAGAAAAATGGTTTCTTTGAGTTGAGATGCTGCAACTGTTCTACAAAAACTCGTTAAGGACTGGAATTCGCCGTCTTTCACCCAGATATCCATAACCTTCTTCCTACAGATACGTGCTTCACTTTAGCTGGGGTACAGTCAAGCTAAACACATCATGAGGATCATATCTCTTCCTCAACGCAAGAACCTCCTGGGCATATGGGCCAAAGAGCCTGCTCAGCGAAGCCTGGTCTAAGAAATCCAGAGAAATATATGCCTGTGGCAAAAGGTTCTCAGCATCTGTATTCTGCTGAATATCATCCGCCAAATCGGATGCCCACTGTTCTGACTCTTCCTTTGTTTCTTCCTTTGTCGAATACCCCAGAATCTCCAGCATGAAGTGAGACTCTCTGACAGCGAAGACGGAGTCATCGTGAGGTCTTGCCCCAGGGCCCCTCAACTGATGGATGGAGAACATGGAGGCCAAGTCAGAAGGCATCTTGGCTAAGTTGCGTCCAAGGATTTGGGCAACTTGGGGTGTGATGTGATGCAGATTGTGGGTGCGGCTGGATCCATATACGCTTGATGGAACAAGAGCTCCATTGCCAGCAAGCCAGTCCGGAAGGGTTGTGACCGTGACTGTATTCATGATCACAGTCCCCAGACTGGGTATCTTTTCGCACCACCGCTGGCCTTCTTCCGTGTCATCTGAACTCCACACGAAGCTGACATCAAACAACTTCCCTAAGGGTGAATTAATTACCATTTGTTTTAGAGTCAACTCCAGTGGAAGACTGCCATCCAGGGCCTTTTGATATGCGGCATTAAATTCAGTAATTGTTTTTGTGATATCTTGAGTTCGTATAATATTGCTCCCGCAAGAAGCTGGATGAGATTAAGTTCCGTAATTCTTTTATAGCCTATAGAAAGAGGAACTAAAGGGTAGTGGACTTACTCTCGTGAGCGGATATACCCTGACGGTGAGGTCTACAATGACTCCAAACACACCCCAGCACCACGGATTCCCTTCGAAAGAGGCTCATCTGCTGTGACGATGTTTCCATCGGAATTGACAACTGTCGCACCGATGATCTGATCAACCCCTAAAGCCCAGTGCCCCGAAAGCGGACCGTATCCTCCATATATTGCCCATCCGACGTGACGGAATGGTGCCTGTTGGGGTTACGAGGCCTTCATGCCATAACTTGGTAGTCAGATCCTGGAAGAGAATGCCGATTCCGACCGTAGCCGACTGATGATCAGCAGCTACTGCCACCGATGTGAATGCTCGTAAATCGATCGTAAGAGCACCCTCCGCTATTGCCCGTCCTTCGAGGTTATGTCCGCCCGCGCGAACGGTGAATTTGATGCCTTGAGCCTTGGCATATTTCACCAGAGCGCTTACTTCAGCTGCAGATTGCGGTTGAACGATCGTAAGCGGGTTATCCCGTCGGCTGTGATTCCACACTTCGCGCACTGAGGGGTAATCGGGGGACGAAGGTGGGATGAATCTGATGTTTGGATAGTCCTTCAGAAAGGCAGCTAACTGAGCCTCTGCCATTATATTTGATCTTCCGATTCTGATCTCTTATGTTCTTAATGCTGCCCGTGTCGATGTTGATGTTGCCGTTACATAGAGAAGGGGATACTTTATATTTCGAACAAATTGTACTTAGTATAGTGATTAGAACTGCGCCATGGGCTGAGAAAGCTAACTTCAAGAAATAGCATCTCAGGTATTTGATTGGTGGTCTGCCTTTGGCCTCATACTGGCGTGCATACATGTCGCAGATCTGGAAGCCAACAGGTCAGTAAAGTAGGTGGCCTGATACTGCTACCTTACTGTTACTGGCTGAGTCGTCCATTGACTATCCGATGTTTTCCATCAGAGATAATATTGGCTAGCTCGTTTAGAAATTCACTCGGAAACGGATCGTTCTAGTAAGATTTTAAGCCTTTAGGCATTTTAGACACTGCGCCGATCACTGATTACCCAGCTGGCTGAGCCCAACTTGAACTCAACGCCAACACTAACAACATAACTATGCTCGATTCGAGAGACGTAGAAGACTAGTGCGGCTGGACGATACAAAATAAGAATTATAATCATATGTCTTATTATCTTATAGGCTGTCTCGTATTACACTCGCGTTTCACCAACAGCCTGTGCCGTAGGTTGTATAGCCCTCTCCATTGGGCGATAGACCGAAAAGACAGTCTTTCAGAACAGGTGTCAGCAACGCTAAAAAGTACCGATGCTGCAGGACAATAATTGAAGATGAAACACCTGGCTTCTTTGAAAATCCTCATTCTAGATACTAAGAGAAGGGTTTTAAAGGATATGTAGTCTACTTATATATAACGAACTAAAACACCGAACTTTTAGAAACTTTTTAATAAAACCACTATATAAAATCAAGACTCTAGGTGCGAGTTGGAAATAGTTGCACTTTGATGGAATTTTGAATTGCTAGGCAATCCCACCAGCCGTCTCTACGTGAGGACCTGCAGAGCCAGAATTTCTTCTGCGAATATCACTGAAGCTATACAAACCATGCAATGCGATACTATGCTCTAAAACTTATAGTGACCTCCTGGGACGCCGGTTTGAGCTGGACTCTAACTTTTTAATGGTGGTAAACTATTGACTATCACTCATGATTTGGAGCTGTATTCATATATTGATCGAGCTCTACATTCCAATTTCGCTGGGAAACTATAAAGGTCACATTTATATCTGAATAGGATTACAACACCGAGGTTGGCTTTAGTGTGCATGCAGATACACGATGGAGATTGGTACCTAGCAGAGACACTCGCTTTAAAGACAAACACACGTCGAAGCTCCCAACATGGAATGGCATGTCGGGATTTTTCACTTTTCGCCGAGTTATTCGAACTCTTTGCCGACCAAGTAAGGCGTGGACCTCGGGGCATTGATACATCGCCGAATATTATTATATAGGCTGAAACTAGCAGATTGGATCAGTTGATAAGCGACTCGAATATATCTTGACATTTTCTTGCTTCCAACAGTTTTTTTTTCGTAGATAGCTCTTGGTAACTCATGCTGAGACCTATGACTTAAAGTCCCACCAGTACAGGATCATTAAATTACTTATTTAGCCACGTCTATTCGATACAAGGAGGAAATTAGCCATTGTGGCGAGATGCAATTATGATCACAGAAATACACTTGATGCGAATCGTCTCGGTGGGTTTGAATAGTATTGTGAGAGTCGATTGGCTGGTTGATCGGCATCATTCACAATAGCCGATACCCATTGAACAGTATAAGAATCTGGACAAAAGCCGGCGTTTATAATCACTCGCACAAAAAGCATCTAATTTTGATCGGGACATTTAGCCTGAAAATTCCTTGAGCCCACAATTTGAAGACTGTACACTGCATGCCTAGGATATAGATCTCTTTCCTAAATCTCAAAGATGAGCGCTGAATATCTTGATCTGCCAGTCCTTCCAGCAGATGCTGCCTTCGGTCTGATGACCCAATTTGATGCAGACATCGACCCCAATAAGGTGTCCTTGATAGCTGGTGCATATCGCGATGACACGGGGTTGCCTTGGATCTTACCGAGTGTGAAGCAGGTATGCTCATAATAAATAATATATTTGAACTGTTTTCACTTCTGTCACTGCGGTAGCTAACATGAGTGGCTTTGTGTGATTTGGGCTAAGGAACGTCTCCACACCGATCCTTCTTCGTTCCATGAGTATCTAGATATCTCTGGATCGCCAGCTTTTATCAGTTCAGCAAGGTCGCTAGTCTTTGGCTTGAAATTATCGGCCACCAGAAATATCACCAGTATTCAAACTATCTCTGGAACAGGAGCCAATCATCTCGCTACCTTGTTCCTGTCTACTCACCTGAAACCGAAACAAGTCTTTGTCCCAGATCCAACTTGGATCAACCACAAAACAATCTGGGCTGTCGGAGCTCCTGACGTTGTTCAAAAAGAATATCCATATTACTTGCCAAGCGCACGTTCGGTGAACTTTGACGCTATGATTTCTACTCTTGAGACGTCAGTAAACTGCAATGATGTGGTCATTCTGTAAGCCTGCGCACATAATCCGACTGGGGTTGATCTGACTCGCATGCAATGGTCCCAGGTAGCAGACCTGGTGAAGCGAAAGAATCTCTTCGTCGTATTTGACAACGCATATCAGGGTTTTGCCACCGGCGATGTTGAGGGTGATGCATGGGCCATTCGTCATTTCACAGAGGTTCTACTCTCAGGCGATGGCTCTACTCAGCACCCGGGATTATGCGTCGCTCAATCCTTCTCCAAAAATTTTGGGCTATATGGAGAACGTGTAGGAGCATTACATCTGGTCGTCCCATCAAACGTCTCTGCAGAAGCAGCTAAATCTCACTTAGCCCTAATGGCTCGAGCTGAGTATTCCAATCCTCCTCGATTTGGGGCTCGCCTTATCGAGATTATTCTAGGTGACCCTGAATTGAGAGATCAGTGGTAGAGAGATCTTAATAACATGAGTAATCGAATCAAGACGATGCGGAGAAAACTTCGAAGGAAACTAGAGGAGCTAGGTGCCAAAGGTAATTGGTCCCACATTGAGTCTCAAATCGGAATGTTCAGTTATACGGGTCTCGACAAAGGCCAAGTCGAGAGATTGCGAGAAGACTATCATATCTATCTTATGTCGTCTGGGCGAGCCAGCATCTGCGGATTGAATGAAAGCAACATTGATTATGTAGCAAACGCCATCTCAAAGACTGTGGGAAAGGAATAGAACTCTGTTTTATGTTGCAATCGTCCAAGCCTTGCAAATTTATTATGGTTAGCTTACGCATAGAGCACACACCGTTGGTGAATCGCTGAAACTCAAATTTAATATAGAGCTTTCCAAGTTCCTTTTTAGAGATGGGTTGAGATGGTATTCGAACTTTCCAATCATGCTATGATAATACAAATCAGGTAAAAGGCTGGATGGAAATAGACAACTGGGTACCTTGGCTAGTAAGTTTTAGTCGCTCCGATTTGTCTCGCTAAAGGCTTTCTTTCCCGCTAACTTTCTCCACAGAAACTAATTTATTTTTATCAACCCCAACCAATCCCATGGCCACAGTTCATCCAACAGTGCCAGTTTCTTATCCACATTTGGGCCAGAATGGACTCATCCATCATCCATCATTCATTTTCTATCTCCAGCACCGCAGGCTGTGCGGTGTCCGACAACTGTATTCGCTATCCACCTCGAGCCTGGAGTGTCGACTGGCAGTCTACCACATGAATATTGACTCCATCGCACTCTTACCTCTCGTTTTCCTTGTGCAACCCCACAATGCCCGTCATTGATATCGATAAGGACCTTTCGGCGCTCTTTACACAACAGGTCCATGCTTCTTCCGATGCCGTTGCGTTGGAAGACGACACAACCACCTATACCTATGCGGAGCTAGATAACGAAGTCAATTCTCTGGCCGCTCGCCTTCGTCGCTATGGAGTCAGTCGAGACAGTCTGGTTGGCGTGCTTCTGCCGCGAAGTGCTCACTACGTGATTGCCTGCCTTGCTGCCCTCCGTGCTGGGGGCGCTTTTCTAGTCCTCGAGCTTGCATATCCTCCTGATCTCTTGGCCGATGTGATTGAGGATGCCAACCCAGCCGTCGTGCTTACCTATAGGGCTGAGACCGGGAAGATTAAACCCAGCGTTCCGGTTATCGCCCTCGATGAGTCCAAGGTAGAAGAAGTCAATGGATATGCCAAAGAACCCTCTCCCTTGCCAGCTGACGATGATCTGGACCGACTGGCCTTTGTGTCATATTCGTCAGGAACGACGGGCAAGCCTAAGGGCATTGCCAATCCTCACCGGGCTCCTGTGCTCTCTTACAATCTGAGATTCGGGATTCAAGATCTTCACCCCGGAGACCGTGTAGCCTGCAATGTCTTCTTTATCTGGGAGATCCTGCGTCCGCTTTTGCGAGGAGCCACGGTCGTCGCTGTGCCAGATGAAGTGAGCTACGACCCTGCTGCACTCGTCGATCTTCTCGCCTCCAAGCGTATCACTGAAACTCTCATGACACCCACACTTCTGGCTACCGTTCTACCCCGTTATCCACACCTAGGCGCCCAGCTTCCAGATTTGCGCACTTTGTGGCTTAATGGCGAGGTAGTGACAACTGATCTAGCCCGTCGAGCCATCAATGCACTTCCAAATACAGTCCTGCTCAACTGCTACAGTGCCTGTGAAACCCATGAGATAGCCTGCGGAGATATCCGGGATATGCTCGACAACGATGCCTCATACTGTCCGGTCGGTCCGCCACTGGACCTAAAGCACACTTATATCCTTGATGAGAATGGCAACAAAGTGGAGGATGGCGTGAGTGGGGAGCTCTTCATCGGTGGTCCCTTACTAGCTCGGGGATATCTCAACCTCCCTGAGACTACTGCCAAAGCTTTCACGCCCGATCCCTTCGACACAACACCAGGAGCTCGCATGTACAGAACCGGAGACGCAGCGCGAATACTCCCTTCAGGCCTCCTCGAGATCACTGGTCGCATTGGTGCTATGATCAAACTCCGTGGTTATTCTGTGGTACCTGGCAAGGTCGAAAATGTCATTGTAAAGCACTTAGCTGTCAGTCGTTGTGCTGTGATTGCCTATGGTGAAGGCCTGGAACGGCAATTGGTTGCCTATATTGTCCGCGAGAAGGATGGTTCTGTAGATCGTCCTGTGGTGGAGATCAATGAGTCGGGACACAGCCCAGCTGCGCGTCGCATACTCTCACCATATCTTGCACATTATATGATTCCAGCTCTGTGGGTTGAACTGGATGAGCTGCCTACTCATGAAGTGTCTGGCAAGGTCGACCTCAAACACCTTCCTCCACCACGGACCCCCAGTTCAGTCAATGGCAACGGCCAGAAGATACAGAAGGATCCGATCGGCATTGACGACATCGCTGCAGTCTGGGCGACAGTTCTCAAAACATCACGGACTCTACTGAAACCGACCGATAACTTCTTTGACCTGGGTGGACACTCCTTGTTACTTGCGGATCTGTCTTCGAGGCTTTCGAGAAATTTGGGCTTCCGCATTCCGATCACTCGTCTCGCAGAAGACCCAACGCTCACTGGCCATCTGGAAACAGTACGTGCTGTGAGGGATGGACACACCGCAGCGGTGCAAGCAGATCTACCTGCTGTCCTGCGTGCAGATTCTACTCTTGATGACGATATCAGGCCATCTAATGCCACAATATGCTCGGTTAATAAAGCAAATACAGTGCTTCTCACTGGCGTGACTGGATATCTGGGTGCCTTCCTACTCAACGACCTATTGCAAAACACCTCAGCTCATGTTATCTGTCTTGTGCGTTTCAACGAACCTGCAAATGACGATCAGCCTGGGGGTATAGCGCGATTACGCAGGAACCTCCTTGATCTAGGGCTGTGGCGCGATGCGATCATGGAGCGCGTCGAGATTCTCCCAGGAAATCTGTCTCGACCTCGTTTTGGTCTTTCACCGGATGCCTTCGACGAACTTGCTAGTCGCGTTCAGGTCATCATCCATGCGGCTGCCACCGTCAACCTTGTGTACCCGTATGCTGCGTTGCGAGGTGCCAACGTTGGCGGGACAAGAGAGATCCTCCGCTTGGCGTGCAAGGGCGGCGCTACGGTGCAGTACGTGTCTACGAATGGGGTCTTACCCCCATCTCCAAAGGAGGGCTGGCCCGAGGATGCCATGCTGGATATTGACGACGTTCCGACAAAGCTGCTCGACGGCTATGGGCAGACCAAGTGGGTGGCCGAGCAGCTCGTCCTCGAGGCCGGTCGTCGTGGACTGCCGGTGAGAATCCACCGAGCAGGCACCATTAGCGGTCACAGCCTCACAGGTGCCGCCAATGCTTGGGATCTCCTCACTGCCTTGATTGTAGAGTCGATCCAACTTGGCTATGCCCCAGATGTGGAAGGCTGGCGTGCGGAGATGACGCCGGTGGATTTCGTTAGCAAAGCTATCATCCACCTTGCCGCCCAAACTCACGCGGAACAAACTGTCTTTCATCTGGGCGATCCAGACCCTGTCGACACCCGATCGGTCTTCGACGACCTAAGAGAGCTCGGGTACCCGACAGAGCCACTCAGGTGGGATGAGTGGGTTGCACTTTGGACCGAGAAAAGAGGCTCTGTGAAAGGCGGCGATGGCGCGTTTACGGTCGATATCCTTCGCAGCGGCATGCCGAGCGTTGACTTCCTGAGGGGCATTGTCGTCCTTAACAACGCAACAACAAAGCCTTTCCGTGTGGTTGTTGAACGGCCCAAGGTTGGCAAGTTCTTACTTGAAACCTACACGCGCCATTGGTTTGCCCGAGGCTGGCTACCCCGGCCTCCTTCACGCCAGCATGCCCTCGGCGGATCTGCAATGCCCATGTCTCGAGGTCCGTTGAGCGGACGTGTGGCCGTGATAACGGGTGCGTCTTCTGGCATCGGCGCGGCAGTCACTGCTGCGTTGGCAAAAGAAGGCTGCCATGTAGCCCTCGCTGCTCGGCGCTTGGGCGCTCTCGAAGCTGTCAAGCGCCGACTCGTGGTCCGCGAGGGCAAAGTCATCATCCGGCAAACCGACATCACGGACAAGGCGCAGGTAGATGCCCTTCTCCGTGCAGCTAACGACGAGCTTGGTCCCGTCGATATTCTCGTCTCATGTGCTGGCGTCATGTATTATACCCTGATGGCGAACACGCAGACGGAGGAGTGGGATCGCACCGTCGATGTCAATTGCAAGGGTCTCCTTCACTGTCTGGCTGCCACCGTACCAGGCATGCTCTCGCGCGGCAGTGGCCACATCGTCGCCATCTCTTCCGACGCAGGGCGCAAAGTCTTCCCCGGCTTGGGCGTTTACTCGGCCAGTAAGTTCTTCGTCGAGGCAACGCTCCAATCCCTGCGTCTTGAGACAGCGGGAACAGGCTTGCGTGTCACAAGTGTCCAGCCTGGCAATACGGCCACAGACCTGCTGGGAATGTCCACGGATGCTGAAGCTGTCAAGAAATATGGAGAGCCGTCCGGTGCGCAGATTCTCGACCCGGAAGATGTCGCAAACTCAATCGTTTACGCGCTACGCCAGCCCCAGCATGTCTCCGTCAATGAAGTGTTGATTGAGCCGAGAGACGAGCCGATTTAGTTTCACCCTAACACTATGATAGCACCGTTTACCATATTTATAGAGCAGACTTGCTGTCGGGTGCGTGGTTTCGGGCTTACAGAAGTTTTTTAATCGTAATTTATTCCTGGAAAGCATCGTCATATATAGATATTCTTAACGCGGACTCCTGGGGAAGTGGTCGGGTTTGCTCGCAAAAGCTACAGGCTGAGCATTGATTATAGAAGACCAATTAAATAGAGGCTTCGCGAACAGGATGCGCAGTGGCTTGAATTACGTGCTACGGTGAACGGATGCATAAGTATTTTGCAATAGGTTGAAACTGCTCTTTCATACCGAATCTTAAGTTCCTGATATTTCAGATGTCGTTCGGTTGGCGAGCCAAATCGGTGTTCTGTGGTCTGAAGGGCCTACAACCCACATTTCGGGTTTGTCACCGCATCATTCCTTTCCAACTTCTCGCTTGGGTGTGCACCAGCAGTGATTATCCAAGATAAGACTAACTGACTGTATGAGAGCAGGTCTACACAGTATCTCGTGCTTGCAGGAGGAATAGCAACATGCCGTTGACGCGTTCTTCCGATCCGCTCGTGTGGATTGACTGTGAGGTGAGAACTCGACAACACTTCGCGTATTACGACGCTCATCTCGCGTGTTCTTTTGAGCATTCAGTGGCATTCACTCGTGTATTGCTTTTTTATTGTCCATTGACTATAATGCTGACAGTGTGTGTTGTCTTCCTCAGATGACAGGCCTCGACCCCTCCACCGACCAGATCCTCCAGATCTGCTGCTTCGTGACCGACGCGCAACTTCAGCTCCTCGAGCCCAATGGCTTCGAAGCTGTCATTCACCATCCCAAATCTACTCTGGATTCCATGAATGAGTGGTGTATCAACACCCACGGCCGTACTGGACTTACAGCTGCTGTTCTGGCATCCACTACGACGCCTTCAGCCGCCGCTACCGATTTGCTCAGCTACATAAAGAAATACGTCCCAGAGCCTCGCACTGCGTTACTGGCAGGAAACAGTGTCCATGCCGACCGAGCATTCCTATCGCGGTGTCCTTATGCGCAAGTCCTCCAGTGGCTCCATTACCGTATCCTGGACGTGAGCGCCATCAAGGAGGCCGCGCGACGCTGGGGGAGTGACGAGTTGCTGAGCGACGTACCGCCCAAACGAGAAGTGCACCTGGCGAAGGATGATATACTGGAAAGTATTGAGGAGATGAAATTCTACAGAGAGAGGCTTTTCGGGAGGAACTGAAGAAACAGTTGACAAGATCCAGTGCTTCTGGCATCGATCATCGTGGTCAACGTCCTTCAATAATCTTAGTATTCAAGGTCAAAGAAGGTCCGAATTCTGAGAAGTAGATGCGATGCAGCTCAGCACGATGTGTTGAAGATGTTCAGAGGAAATATGTTCCTCGCTCTGTCTACAAATATGTAGATCGTGGAAGGTCTCCAACAAATTGGTGATGAGCAGAACGTTCGTCCACTGCTTCTCAGAGGCGACCCATCTGGCATGATTGCCCTGTTAACCTCTCGTCCCTTGTGAGAGATATTGGGTTGTGCTCTATAACAATATTCTGTGCTTTGGGAGCTCGATCCCAAGGGTCGTACTTCAACGCAACCGGACTGAAACACTGTACTCAAAGTCTCAGACGGCACTGTGGCACAGGACAAGTTTGGGTCTTCTGATTTGTAGCTGGTCCCTAAAAGAAGCCGCTATTTTGAGGACGGGTTGGAAGACCCCGCACTAGTTCACCGCTGCCGCAAAGCTCTGTACAGTCACCTCGCGGTCCAGGAGGATTCTCAAGAGATCCTAGCGAGAGGAGGTAGTCAGCAAAGAGAGTCAGCCATTATGGAAAGAACCAGTTTATCCATGAGGAGTAGAAGAGTGTATTTGCGTTCCAAATCCATAGAATGTTTATGGCCACTGAGCGAAGCTTGGACGGGAACACGATAGAATGACGCCAGTTGCCCCTCCTTCCTCCAGCCCCTCCGCTGGCCCACTTCGGCCAGGTCGACAACAGAACAGCACAACTACTACTAGTACTTGTCCCTGATCTTCAACCGTCAACAAGCTGTCAGTCTCTTTCTCCTCTTTTCTCCTTCAGCGTGCTCTTTTTTATTTCTGCTGCCACTCCCATTGCGTTCACACCGTCCAGTCCTCCTGGGGCTGTGGTTCACTTGGTGATTTCATTGCTACAGAGCTGTCCACGATAGCAACCATGGCGTCTGTCAAGACTCTGGAGATTAAGCCCTTCACGGATCAGAAGCCAGGAACGTACGTGTACAACCATCGCCAGCTGCTGGAGATGCCTGGATATGAGACAATGCTGACGCTTTTCTCTGCAGTTCTGGTCTCCGTAAGAAGGTCACGGTCTTCCAGCAACCCAACTACACGGAATCCTTCATCACCAGTATCCTCCTCTCCATTCCTGAAGGCGCTGAGGGTGCTTTCCTGGTCATCGGTGGTGATGGCCGTTACTACAACCCAGAAGTCATCCAATTGATCGCGAAGATCAGCGCTGCATACGGCGTGAAGAAGCTCCTCGTCGGTCAGAATGGAATCCTCAGTACCCCGGCCGCTAGCAATGTGATAAGAGTGCGAAAGGCCACTGGTGGTATCCTGCTGACCGCTAGTCACAACCCTGGTGGTATGTTTTATCCAATTTGGGCGTCAGATGATCCAATGGTCGGTAACAGTCTCGCTGACGTCTTACAATGCAGGTCCAAACGCAGACTTTGGTATCAAGTACAACCTTGGCAATGGTGCTCCGGCTCCCGAGTCCGTGACGAACAAGATCTTCGAGGTCTCCAAGTCCCTGACCTCGTTCAAGATTGCCGAGATCCCGGATATTGACATAACCACCATTGGCACCCAAACCTACGGCAGTCTCGAGGTCGAAGTCATCCACTCGACTGCTGACTACCTGAAGATGCTCAAGGAGATCTTCGACTTCGATCTGATCAAGGAGTTCCTTAGCACGCACAAGGACTTCAAGATCTTGTTTGATGGCATGCACGGTGTGACCGGCCCGTACGGTGTCGACATCTTCCAGAAGGAGCTGGGGCTTCCTGCCAGCAGCACCCAGAACACCACCCCGCTCCCAGACTTCGGTGGTGGCCACCCCGACCCCAACCTGGTCTACGCCCACGGTCTGGTTGAGGCTGTGGACAAGAACGGTGTCCACTTTGGTGCTGCCAGTGATGGTGATGGTGACCGCAACATGATCTACGGAGCGAACACCTTCGTCTCGCCCGGTGACAGCTTGGCTATCATTGCGCACCATGCCAAGCTGATCCCCTGGTTCCAGAAGCAGGGTGTGTATGGTCTTGCACGTTCCATGCCAACCTCGGGCGCTGTCGACCTCGTGGCCAAGGCCCAGGGACTCCAGAGCTACGAGGTCCCTACTGGCTGGAAGTTCTTCTGTGCTCTATTCGACAACAAGAAGATCTCAATCTGTGGTGAGGAGAGTTTCGGTACCGGAAGCAACCACATCCGTGAGAAGGATGGTGTCTGGGCCGTTGTCGCCTGGTTGAACATCATTGCTGGTGTTGCCAAGCAGAAGCCCGGTCAGACTCCTAGCATTGCGTCCATCCAGAATGATTTCTGGCAAACATATGGCCGCACTTTCTTCACCAGATACGACTACGAGAACGTCGATAGTGAGGGTGCTGGCAAGCTTATTGCCAACTTGTCTGAGCTGGTCTCGAACAAGGACTCCTTTGTCGGCTCCACTGTTTCTGGCCGCAAGGTCACTGATGCTGGCAACTTTGCGTACACTGACCTCGACGGCAGTGTGAGCAAGAACCAGGGTCTCTACGTAAAGTTCGATGACGGCAGTCGCATTGTCGTTCGTCTGTCCGGCACTGGCAGCAGCGGAGCCACCATCCGTCTCTACATTGAGAAGCATGAGAACGACAAGTCTCAATTCTCCAAGGACGCCCAGGATTATCTGAAGGATAACGTTGCTCTGGCCTTGTCTCTTCTCAAGTTCAAGGAGTTCGTCGGTCGCGAGGAGCCTGACGTCAAGACCTAAATGTGATGGTCGTTCTTTTCAGCCAGGAGCTCCATAGGCTTATTCTTTTTATGCCGGTTATATATTGGTGATCAGAGTAGGCTACCGATGAACGAGAGAAATGACATGGATATGGATATAGAGCATTGTTAATAGTCATTCAGAACACGAACGTGGAGTATTGAGGCACGCCTATTAAATTCATTTAATGACTAGAAATACCAGTCTATATTGTTGAAACATATTAATTAGGTCTATTAGTAGTAAAGATGTTCCTCTGTAAGGTTCAGATATCATGAGTCTCAGGCTTCTTTCGTAGTAGACCGAGAGGCAGATTTGTATCGCTGGCCTCTTCAGTCCGAAGGCCTTTATAGAAAGAGTTATGAATAACGTAATCCACGGCCGAGTGACGAATACGACCGAGTGACGAATTTTCGCCGCACCCACCAAAATACTGAAGCTTTTCAACCATCAACGCCATTAAATTCGATTAATTAAAAAATAAAATGTATAGCTATTTACTAGGGCAATTTCGTATAGTATGTCCAATAGTTCCACAACCACTGCAGCGCTGCGGAGCGCGCTTGCGAGGCCTAGATTCAGCATCTTCAACC
>QEIL01000144.1:0-66063 GCA_003116535.1 Paecilomyces niveus
TAGATGATGGCTGTGTGCTAGATAGCTGTGTGCTACAATATCATCTAGCTCGTCCTTATTAGGCATCAGCATGTGTAGCTATCAAATAGCTCGCTGCGCTCCTATTCCCCTTGATCGCATCATGTCACTCGACCCTGAACCCTGTAGTGATCAGAGCCCAGCCCAAGGCATTTCTCCTGCCAAGAGAAAGATGTCCGGCAACACGCGGCCGTTTTTCAATCGGCTGCAATGACGGTGCTGCTAATGCTAATGGCGGTCTATAGCAGAAGCTTGTCCACTACCAGTCCCGCGTTGAGATCCTGAAATTCGGAGCAGCTATCTACCGCAATACAAAATCCTCGCGACAGCTTTAAAAATAAAGCGAAAAGTAGGCTTCACATTGTAAACAAAAATAAGCCATGTGTCCTCAGACCTAGTTACCGTACGAGCTGATTATATATATTCCACGCAGCCAAAAATAGCCATCCGTAACGGAGAAAGCTTATGTCACACCAAAATCTATTAACTAACATAGTTAACTACATGGCAAGTGAGTGAGGTTAGATAATGCACTAAACCCACCCAGAAGATACACCTCTATCTCTTGTCCAGTCTCGCTGGCTTGCTTAGGGCGGTAGGCAAAAAAATGCCGCCGACAAAATACTATATTTAGTATGCCAGACCCATTTCTACCGGGGATTGTTGGCTCTTGCGTCTCCTCTAGAGACCATGCATGAGATATCAGAGAGAAGCTGGCTAGAAGATTCGGGCATATTTGATTGTTATCAATAGCTTCTGCATAGATATAGCTTCTTGTCACTAAGGCTTAGGGTCTAGATCAATTTCTATGCCGAAAATTCATCGTACGAGCTAAACTGATTGGTGGGAGATAAAGCTAAACGAGAGTCATATGCACAGATTAAAACAATCTCTGCTGAGGCAGCGCAAGCCCTTCTCGGTGATTATTAAGTTTTGGGTGACATGGTACATGCGACAGGCTACACTCGAAGTAGTTGTCAGATTGGTTAAACGGTAGGTTCGGTTCGGTTCGGTTCGGGGTTGGGGGTCTAAACCTACCTTAGCGGGTTCGGTTTTCTATCATTTGACCCGGATCTACTAAATAACTATGGTCTTTTCTTGCCTAGATCGGGAGGGTATTTGGTCGATTATGTACGGAGACAATCTCGTGGTAAGAGGCAAATAGACGCTTCGTGGGCTGCTACGAAGCCGGGAATAAATTGCGGTTTAAGATCATCACCAAGTGCTCTTCTTTAGCAAACTCGGAGCTCCCAATTTATCCGATATCGCGCCAGCCCCACTCACCATGTCTATAAGTAGAGCTCTCACCCTCGCTGTCGTTTTCTGCTACTCTTAACTTCTTTCCCTCCACTCCGAGATGTTTCCTTTTGCTGCTGTGACTCCCTATTCACGGCGCTTTGATTCGATACTTATTGCATGGATGCATTTCCTTTTGCTCCCTCTTTTCACACCGTCGTTACGTGGCGCTGCGTACATTTGTTCGACCTATTTGCAGCTTTCTGGGCTCATCGCATCGTTTTCTTCCGATATCACTATACCAGTCTATCTTTCACTTTGGAGTCTACAGCTGCCTTCTTAGATCAATAGTCTTCTGTTCCTTAGTATTCATACCTAAACTATGACTGCCTAAGGGGGCATTGCCGAATGTAGACGGAATGGGCAGGATCCCTAAGGGCCTAGGTCGACCTCACCACGTCACATTTACTAGTTTACCAGTAATTACTATATTTTCTATCTTATTATATTAATATACATTAGTTCGATTCTTGATTTTAAAAAGGTCTCAATCATTAAATTTAACCAGGTGAAACTAGACTATTTCAGGAGACCTGGCCACGTCCGCCAGCGAGCGTGATAGGGTAAGCGGCAGTTAGCTTCCTCCGACGGCGTTCCTATTCCTCCGGCGGAATTCCTATCCATCCGGCAATGCAGATTCGGCGCTGATTGGAATCCATGAACTAGTTGGTCGGCGGTTTCTCCCTCGTGTGATTGGTTGGATTGCCCAAGAAATAGCGACTCAAAGGTATACACATCTTCTACACGGCTTTGGGGTTTGCCCGGCAGATTCATTCGCTACATGCATTGAGATACAGGATTCACATCAATGTCGGCGACCTTTGTCTTCTTAAACCAGCTCGTTCGTTCCAATGGAGGCCTCAACTCAGAAAACACTCATCTGTCTCCTAAGAAGGACACTGAGGACAATAATTCGTACTCGAACAGCCAAGCCGCGAAGACCTGATTGCTATCATCTGAGAAATCGTATACAGGTACGTATCCCTACCACAATGCACAGGAAAAGATATACTAATAATGGTGTGCAGCGACGAAATGGTATCCATAGTCAGCCGTCTTTGGCAGGCCTATAATCCGCCCCAAGTGGAAAAGCGCAGCGATGCTATCAGATTCGGCATCTTAGGAGCTGCGGGCATCGCGTGAGTTCCCCGAGATACCGTACGGCCGTCTTATATTCTGACAACGGGTAGCCCTATGGCCCTGATCATACCTGCCAAGTCGCATCCCGAAGTCATCGTGCAGGCTGTGTCTGCTCGCAATCGAGAGAGGGCCGAGGAATTCGCGAAGTCGCACAGCATTCCAGAGGTCAAGAACTCGTACCAGGGTAAGCTTATTTGGGGGTCTGATGTCGGCTCTGAGAATAACCAATGGATATCTTCTTGGCTGACCTGCAACAGAAATCCTCGACGACCCCAACATCGACGCTGTTCTGGTGCCACTGCCAAACGGCCTGCATTTCGAATGGGCCGTTCGCGCCCTCCGCGCTGGCAAGCATGTCCTTCTCGAAAAGCCGTCCGTGTCCAACTCGGAAGAGGCCGAGATCCTCTTCAACTTGCCAGAACTGTCTCAGCCCAATGCCCCTGTTCTACTGGAGGCCTGCCACAACCGCTTCCACCCCTCCTGGATCCTGTTTCGGTCTCTGTTCAACCCCGCTGATGTGGTCCACGTTGACACCGATTCCATGATCCCCTGGTGGGCAACCTCGAAAAACGACATCCACTTCAACTATAAAATCGCAGGCGGCTCCCTAATGGCCATGGGCTGCTACAGCTTCGCCGCGATGCGTCAGGTCTTCGGCGCGGAGCCCCTCGAGTGCCTTGAGTGCACCACTAACCATTACACCGACGGCATCCACGACAAGTGCGACTGGGACTTCAAGACCAAGTTCCGCTTCCCCAACGGCATCGGCGAGGCCAAGAGCACGCTGCGAGGTCCTACCGCGTGGAAGCCCTCGCACGTGCATGTGACGACTAAGGAAGTCCAAATCCCAGACAACTCTCTTCCCAGCTCCCAGGAGAAGCTGCGCGTCCGCGAGGTGACGCTGCACGGCTACATCCAGGCCATTGCCTGGCACCGCATCGATGTCAAGGATTCCTTCGAGATCCGCACTAAGGATGGCAAGACGATCAAGAAGTGGCACGAGAGCCGGTCCCACAAGGCTTACTCCTTCAAGGAGGCCGGTGCCCAATTCGCCAGCTTGCCTGGTGAGGACTGGTGGATGTCGTATCGCTACCAGCTGGAGGAGTTTGTGAATCGGGTCAAGGGCCGTGAGACGAAGATTTGGGTCAGTCATGAGGACTCGATTAACAACATGAAGATGGTTGATATGGCTTATGAGAAGAGTGGGCTGGGACCGAGACCTTCTAGTACGTATAAGGCCAACTAGTACATTGTTGGGAATTGGGATTAGGCAACAAGACTGTTATCGGGATCGGCGCTCTTTCTTTCTTATGTCGATAGATGTTTCCTTTAATCGAATCTATACCCAGATTTGTCGCTTCGAAGCTGGAATCAAGCAAGACTCTAACTCATCCCCTCTCTGACCGTATTTTAATCGGGAGCGGTGAAATAGAAGCTGTAGCAAACCCTACGGTTGGTCAGGAGAATAGGCATCAGAATAGAGAGAACTGAGTAATGGGAAACCAAAGAGCGACTCAGTTAGGGTACAAAACAATGATAGAGACACGCGACTTATAACTAGACAAGCCCCTGACTAATGGAATATCATTATTCCATACCGAGAATCCTAGCCATATTCATATCAGAAGCAATCACCCGAGGGAAGTATCTAGGTAGCCTAGCTGAACAGGTTGCATGGCCCGTTAAATGGTCAGTTTATCAGGATAAGGAAGAGATATCTAGCAATATTATATACATCACGGTGCTGTTATAAGCTCTACTGTCACATTATAAGCTTTCAGACTCCATATAAGATCAAATGTCTTGCGTGACTGGATGGTAGTACTCGGTGAAGTATCATCGCTCAATACGAGTACTCTTTATCGCTCAAGTCACGTGCTGTGTACGGACCTCGGTTGCGGGAAATGGCGCCGATGACGATCTGGGGTTAAACCGCTGGTATTCTTTGCCCTCTCTTTACGTGATCATTCTCTCTGCTGGAACGACGATGATTCCAAGATGAGTTCCGCAAATTTCGCTGCTGCTCAAGAGCGGGTTTTGGAGCGCCGGCGCCTGCATGAGGCTGAAGCTCGCGCCCGCATCGCGGAGCAGCAGCAAGTGTCGCGCGTCAACAGAGCTGCTCTGGAATGGCTTCCAGCTCCTTTGAACAGATTCTCGAACGCCGGCCTTAGTCTATGGGATACAATAAAGGGCCGAGAAGGAACAAGGCCTGCTTTCCGTGTGGGTCAAGTGGACGCAGAACTTCTGGATGAGGAGTTGCTGGGACTTCTAAAAGGCCAAGTTGGGGAGGCGCTGAAATACTTCGGAGTAGGGATACCATTTGACATCATGCGGCCTCTTGCTGTTGCTTAGAGACAAATAACTAACGTGGCGCGTATCAGCCTCATGTCAGGGAAGATTGGTCAAGTGAAATTCAACTTGTACTGCGCGGTATTCTCTTCAAGCTTTCTATATGGGACCACAATGCGTCTTACGGTGCGGCGCTGCAGAACCTAAAATACACCGATAGTCGAAGCAAGGGACCAGTACATTCGCCTCCCACAATATGGCAGAAGGTCTTATATGGGATGTTCACTGTCGGTGGTCGCTACGTTTGGGATAAGTGGGAAGGCTGGTTGATTGACAAGCAAGGTGGTTATGAGGAGGTAAGCATCCGACTCAGTATTTATATCTGCATAGGGAATGATTTGCTTATAAGACCAGCCTTCGTCGGAAGTACGGTTATTATCAAAGATTACGGATATAGCTTCGACAGCGCATTCTATCGCGGCATTTGCTTCCTTCCTTGTCTTCCTCGTGAACGGACGATATCGCACACTTGTCGATCGGATACTTCGCATTCGTCTCACTCCCCCATCGACCCAAGTTAGTCGTGAGGTGTCGTTCGAGTACCTCAACCGCCAGCTTGTGTGGCACGCATTTACCGAATTTCTATTATTCCTGTTACCTCTGGTTGGGATCAATCGTTGGCGCCGTTGGCTATCGAGAGCGTGGCACAGAACTATCTCTACCCTAAAAGCAACCAGCGATGACGGGGAAGTCACAGAGAAGCGGGGAGAGCTCGCCTTCCTTCCCGAACGGACATGCGCTATCTGTTATCAAGAACAGAATCCTACATCTACTTCGGAGAGTGACGTTATCGGCGTGTCTGCAGCATCAGGAGGCATCATTGGTTCTGCACAGATGGACATCACCAATCCTTACGAAACGATACCGTGTGGATGTGTATACTGCTTTGTCTGCATCGCGCAGAAGCTGGAAGCTGAGGGAGGTGAAGGTTGGATCTGTCTTCGCTGCGGTGATATCGTGAAACAGTGCAAGCCTTGGAATGGTGACGTGCTGGAAGAAGATCGCCGTCCGGGGACTGGCAAGAATGTCGGATTTGCCTTGGCCTCTAGCCCAGAGGATCAGGAAAGCTCAGACAAAGCATCTGGCGCGCTAACCGGGACAACAAATCCGTTCCAAGCATTAGATGCAAACGAAGTACTCCAGGATTCTGGTCAGTGGTCAGCAATTGAAAAAGGGGCTGGTGAAGCCGCAGACGCAAGACCCGAAGAGTCAAAGTAACGACAACTATCTTCAGTACGGCCGTCTTAGCAGAAGCCTACTTAGCAAGAGCTAACATCTGCGTCCAGGCGGGCGCTGAAGAGCACGCTCTCTATGGCTGCGAAATAATTTCAAGCGATACCCACTGAATATCGTTTGAAAATATGGAAAGCACTGCAAGATTCACTACCCAGGTAGTACACATATTAGACTCCTTCCTAACTCTGGAGCCATTAGAGATACCCCACAAATTTTCTACCATGTGCTGCATATACCATGATATTATATGCCTATTCCACTCGCGCGTCCTTTGTCAGTTGATCGATGAAAAGTGATTTTGTCTGACTTCGGCGGTTGGTAAGGACGGAAGGGAAGGCAGGTTTAGAGGGGAGAGGCTTGAATGCATCATTTTGTAGAATATCCCAAATATAAGGACTGACGTATCCTGCTCGTATAACCATTACTCCAGACAAGACAGTAGTACAACCTTCACTTCGCCCTCATAATAACCCTTTCCCCCATAATCCTGGATGGGATAGGCAGCTAAATCGTATACGAGAATGTTAACCAAATCTAGCATGCGCCTCTGCCATCTACGTGTGACACGAGAGAAACAAATACAAGACCTTCCCTGTGTTCCAAGGGAACTTCATAGTCCCTCTGTTCATGACACTACAGCATGGAAACCCATTGAATGTTTCGGTTTCGATTTCTGACCGTCTAACAGAAAAACCCAATCCCTGAGAGCACTGAGTTTGCAAATCAGATACTTTGTTTCTACCTAGCTCTTTCATTTTTATGTAAATATAATAACCAGGGAGTCTAGAGCATCGTGGTTCCACCGCTGACAGGGATATAAGCACCATTGATCCAGCTTGCTCCTTCTTCACACAGCATTGCTACCACCCACGCCACTTCCTGTACCGTCCCGATGCGAGGGGCAGCCGGTGTATCATCGATGAAAGGCTGCAGAGTATCTCGCACTATTTGTGGAGCAGAGTAGAAGCCTTCTGTACCAGTAATTCCAGGAGCCACTGTATTAACAGTACAACCATATTTCCGGGGTAATTCCCTTGCCCAGTTGCGTGTGAAGGATTCGAGCATCCCTTTGGTACCTGCGTACATGCTTTGGTTGAAACCAGCAGTACGAGAGGAGCCGCTCCCAATATTGATGATGCGGGAGTTCTTGGTATTAAGAATCTTCAAGACCTCTCTAGTGAGGAGATATGTTCCTCTTCCGTTGAGATTGATCACTTTTTCCCAAGCCGTTCGAATTTTGTCATCATCAGGATCGTCAAGACTCGTTCCAATCATAATCCCAGCATTGTTAATAAGGACATCCACCTTGCCAAATCTGGCGGCAACAGCGTCTGCTAGAATCTTTGGCCCGGTCACGGTAGACAAGTCCGCCTCGATAGCTACGGACTTGGAAGGTTGGGCGAAGCTTTGTAATAGTTTGTCCGCATCCCTTTTTTCGTGGGATGTAGGGTAGTTTAAAACCACAGAGGCACCACGTGCGGCTAATTCTCGCGCAATTCCGGCTCCTATGCCTGCTGAAGAGCCGGTCACGATAGCAACTTTGCCGTCCAAAGACTGTTGACCGGAGTTTTTCGAAGGCGCCATGAGTTTAGACGTGACTACACACGGCCAATTAGTAACTTCCCAGTAAGAATGAAGAAGATGTTTCAAGCTAGAATATCAAGGCTCGTCGACAAACAGCTGAGGGACCCGGACTGACTCTGGTATAAGGAATGATGCTACACTTGAAAGTTAATCTCAACAACTTGTATAAGTTCTTTAGCAGACACAGCTTTAAAGAGAAACTCACAGCGGTATCCTCCAGAACGGTATCTTCACAATAAATCAGTAAACATGCTTGTCAACAACGGGAGAGTATCTTAGAGCTGGTACATAACGATATTTTCCGCATGTGCGCAAGATAACCGGTAGCAGCACCACGATCCCCACCCGGTGCCATTTGCTTGTATGGGTGGTGCAGGTAGCCACCTAGGTGCCCACAACACATCCGGCACTACGACACACAGTTTAAGTTGTCTCATACGGTAGTGGAAATACTGACTAAGCCGTAGCATATCTGGAAAAGAGAACGGTTTTTGTACAGAAGGGAAATTTTTTCCAGAATATGATTCTGGTGAGTCGTAGGAAATCTTTCCTTTACAATAATCGAATTAATTAAGCGTACAACACATCATCTAATATGGGAAGAGATCTCAGCTCCCGAGATATTCCAAACTAGGACGAAATACTATGCCTGGATAGATTTGTAACAGACGCGGGTGTGCATTCGTTAATTTGGTATATCCTACCGTATAGATCCACTGAGCAATTTGAGCAGCAGTTTAGAGTGGAAAAGAGAGACTTGGGTCCCAGTGGCGTTTAGTCGCAATCCGACAGAGCCACCCAATAATCCCAAACAGACGACTGATACGACTGCGGGGAGAACAATATCCCTTTTAGCTCCAGTAATTTGGTGGGGAGAGTAAGCGAAGCCTTGAGCTCCTTCAGTATCTGCTAGTACAGAGTGATGATTGTAGTCGAGATGAAATACCGTTGTTTCCCAGGTTCAATGTTTTGGACTGTATATCGATTCCCTGCACACGACTGTGTGAAAAGGACAGAGAAGCAAGAAAGAACAAGAATTCCATCTCCAACCATGGTTAACTTCTACTCCGATCCAACTCTTCAGCAAAAGCATGACAGCGTCTTTCAGAGTTGTTCTCCCAGTCGAAATCCACTTCCCCCGGGAATTCATGAAGCAGAGTTCCAAAACATCCTTGAGAAATTCCAGGATATAGTTGGTAAAGAAAATGTTATTATCGGAACCGATCTGATCAATTTTCGCGATCCGTATCCGTTGGATGAAGATGCACACCACGCATCTGCTGCTGTATGGTAAACTTCCCTTCTCTTGTCATGTATATAATAATTGCTTACCTTTATGTTCCCAGTCCATCCACTGTAGAAGGCATTCAGGCAATTCTCAGGGTTGCGAACCAACATAGTGTACCTTTATGGACTACTTCTAGAGGGAAAAATCTTGGGTAGGTGCTCAAGGTCAGCTCCAAATTCATCATATCATATTCTTATTTCCACTCAGTTACGGGGGCCCAGCTCCCAGGGTTTCGGGCTCTGTTGTATTGTCACTTCACCGTCTCAATCGTATTATCGAAGCAAATGAGCAATTTGCATACGTCGTTGTGGAGCCAGGTGTTACGTTCTTCGACCTCTACCAATATTTCAAGGAAAAGCACTTGGATCTGTGGTGTGGGGTCCCTGCCCTCGGATGGGGAAGTGTCGTTGGCAATGTACGTTTCTTTTCTTTCCAGCTTCATATTACTCTGCTACCATCCGTTAGCTGATTTCCTATCTTTCTTCTACCAGACACTAGATCGTGGCCATGGGTATACCGTTTCTGGGGACCGTCAGCATGGGATAGCGAGCATGGAGGTCCTACTCCCTTCAGGAGAGCTCCTGCGAACTGGCCAGTGGGGGGTATCAGACGCTCCAGGTGCCCATTATTGCAGTAACAATTTTGGACCCCAGGTTGATGGGTTGTTTCTTCAAAGCAACCTCGGAATCGTTACGAAACTCGGAGTCTACTTGGATAAAGCTCCTCAAGCATACATGAGCCTTACGGTGCATTGCCCTGAAGTTGAAGACATCGCACCTTTGATTGACTCCCTTCAACAATTATATCGGGAACACACCTTGCAAAATCACATTCATATTGTTAATGTCAATCATTTCGCCTCCCGATATGAGCCTAAGCATACGCAGCAGTCCGAACCCGGACCCCTTAAGAAGGAGACACTCTTGGAGATGAAACGCAAATTCAATACCGGATACTGGCGTTCTATCTTTGATCTTTATGGAACAAAAGAACTAGTGTTGGCACGTTTCGAGAGAATCAGAGCTATCCTATCAGCGAATATACCCCAAGTCAGACTTGAAAAGGAGCTGTTTGAAGACCAAAATGGAAAGCCTGTGGACAATAGCAAGATCGGCACTTTGGCTGCAGGAGCCCCGTCAATGCACGGAGCAAACCTAGCGGACTATAATCTCCCTGCAGATGGGTCCGGAGCAGGAGCTCATATCGATGCAACTTTAGTTCTTCCCGCCCACGGCGCAACTGTCTTGAACTGGTTCACCAAGATGAGAAGTTTGATGGAAACACAAGGTGCTGATCCTTTCATCGGCTGTCACGTCTTTGACAGACATATTCTCTTTGTTCAAGAGTATGTGTTCGATAAGACCGATGCATCGCACCGTGAGCGTGGGCAGAAAGTGCTATCATCCATCCTTGCTGCAGCCAAGGAGGCCAGATTTCCAAATTATCGATCCCATCTTCAATATATGGGTCAGTTCTGCCTGTTTCTCTGCTGCTGCTTCTAGGCGCTAATGTAGATGCAGATGCTATCCAGAGTCTATTTGACTACAATGACCATATTTATCGAAGGTTTGTCGAGGATATTAAGGTCCGCATTATCCAGCCCACTCCAATAAATTTTGTAGCATTAAACTAACCTTTCTTGACAGGCTACCGTTGATCCTAATGGTATTCTCTCCCCGGGAAAGCAAGGAATTTGGCCGAAAAGAAGGGTTGGAAAAATCCCCGAACAAAAAATATGATCACATCGGGTAGCTAGAAGCAAGTATCAACGCTAGACGACAGGAGTGGACGGGATAACGGCAATGGACAATTCCTAGGTTTCAGAACCTATTAGATATTTTGGAATAATAAAATATCATGTATATTTTCCCCTGGTATTAATAAACATATCGCTTTCATTTTGATTTTTTTACTACCGTGGAATCTACTAAATTACTAGGATCTAGCTTCTTAGTCTAATTGAGGGGTGAAATATGGGTTAAGATCCCCCCGGACTCTAGTCCTAAAGCAAGCAACGAACACACGCTTCAGACAGTAAGATACAATTACTATACTTCCGTGCCGCAGGATTCGACGAAAACCGAGTCCCTTAAAACAGTCACTCATAGAAGGATGTTGTTGATGAGCAAGTACATAGGCAGCCAGGTAGGATAATAATTCTATAGCTCAATGCCGTAAGTGAATTTGAGCTGCTACGAAGAATATATCTCGGCATTCCTTGGCTACTTAAAACTTGAAGCATGGTTTGACCAACCTAAGGCTAACCATCTATTTGACATCTCGAAGTAGTCCGCAGCTCTAAGTTTAATTCGGAAGTGCAGGAGAACTCCAGCTTCCAGGGGCGCTCTCTGCCTGCATGAGTCCCGCAAAACATATGATACAATGATTCACATTACAAGTGTAGGATCAAGCTGGTGGCCAATCCTTATGGACAGCCATACTCTCCATAATGATTCCTTAAGATCTTTCTCAGAAATCTTTAGGAACTGGACTTTCTTCTCCAACGCTGTATAGGTGGGGTCTTCCACATGAGTGGGTACCTAAGTGGCTATCTAGAGAGTACATTGTCCGAAATTCGGAAGTGTTTGTCCTGTGCCCCATCCGACAAGGGAGATGGGGAACTGGGGTTCTGATCGTTGGTTGGTGTTGCGAGCTAGTGGGTACCATTGCACCACTGGAAAAGAGGGTTAATTCATTGGATTGTACATCATCGTCGGCTATACGTATCATCGCCCATACTATTTAGTGGCACGCATACTTGAATTAAATGCTTGTTTCGATAGAATAGCACTATTTACTATAACTATTATGGAGTTTCCAGATTTAGGAGCGGAGTCGTGAAGAACGACAAAACAAGTTCTATCTCTTTTGCAACTATGACTCAATCAACGCCAAAAACAAACCGGGCCGTGTGGCTGTCTTCCTACACCTCTCCTGCTCAGATCGTTGAACTACCCATGCCCACTGCTGGACCGGGATCTGCTGTCATTCAAGTCATTGGAACTTATATCCCTCCGTACACGAAGGAGATCCACAATGGAACCCTGTCGCTTTTCAATCTTTTCCTTCCTTTAGTTCCGAACCCTAGCCACATTGGCCGCGTCTACTCTGCCGGCCCTGACGCGGTCAAATTGAAGCCTGGAGATTTAGTATTCTTCAATCCTTGGATTAAAGCCCGGGATGATCGCACAGTCAGCATCATACAGGGTCACCATGGAGGTGAGGGACCAAAGGGACTTAAACTGATGCAGGGAGAGTGGAGGGATGGCTCTCTTCAACAATATCAAAAAGTGCCACTAGAGTGTTTATTCCTACTGAACGAGACACGTCTTTGTGGTGAATTAGGGTATCGGCCTGTCGAGCTCCAGGACATTACTCTTCATTCAATGGCATATGCTGCATTGATAGAAGCTGGCAAAATGAAGGCTGGAGATACGGTAATAGTTGGACCTTCCACTGGCACATTCAGTGCCACAGCAGTCGAGTTAGCGCTTCTTCTAGGCGCAAATGTCGTTGCTCTTGGTCGGAGCAAGGAAGGCCTGGAACGGCTAGCAAAACAGTTAGGAGATCCGGACCGACTTCAACTAGTTGTGATGACCGGAAATTCTGACAAAGATACTGCAGCTATACTCAATGCGACACCAGATGGTGAAGGCGCAGAAGTATTCAACGACTGGTCGTCCTCAACATTGAAAACGGCCCCTTATTTTCTAGCTGCTTTTGGTGCTGTGAAGGCAGAAGGAAGGGTTGTACTGAGTGGCGCACCTTCTGCCAACGTCGCTTTTCCGTATACGTTGGCTATGCATAAGAACATCAGTGTCGTCGGCAAGATGATGTCGAGTCGCGAAGCAATCGAAACAACGATCAAATTGATTACTTCTGGAGTTCTGAAGGTTGGAGAGAAAGGAGGTGCAAAAGTCACGACTTTCAGCTTAAAAGACCATCTTGATGCTGAAGAGTATGCGGCTAACCATGGAGGATGGAAAAATTACACTTATGTGACGCCTAATTCTCAGTAGTTTCCACTTCAGCCTCTGTCAATGACAATAAGTGCTCAACTATTTGTGGGAAACAAGCTTCATTACCTCAGTATTTAATACTTTTAGAAAGAGAAAGATGTACAGTAAACTGACGAGTGATTCGGTTTGTGCGAATGTGGCCAAAAAATCCTGTATCATGATCTAATTTCTATGTACAAGCATACGCCTTTGATTCACTTCTGGCGGTCTATAATTTCCCATGTTCTTCCTTTGTCCCTAGAGCGGTATAGAATAGTGAAGAGCGGATAGATACGGCGTTCCTTCGAGAATTCGGTATACGGGTTCAGACCCCTGAGACATCGACATCCAAAAAGCAAATAACTGTTACAAGGAAGAATACGAAATCCATAGTTTCAAGAGGACATCAAGGAATATAGTTTCTGCAAATACAGAGGTTGGGCCGACTGTTCCGAGGCAGCGGCTGTTCTAAAGTTTAGCATCGATCTCCAGAGTCTTGGTGAAGCCTCTATAGCCAATAAACATTTCCGTAGGATCCCACTTTTCGCGTACTCCAAGCCACTTTGTGAGTGCTGTATCTGTCATGATCTTTGAATTTTGTCAGTACAAAAGCAGAGCACAACATCTCCGATATGCTTACTTTAGTGATCCTATGTCGTACATCAAAATCTGCAACGTATTGTCCACGTCCCACTTGCTCGGCTTCTTTATAAGCAGTATACATCCATTTGTCCATCACTGCATCGTGTTTTGGATCTTTCCAACAGGCCATGGTCGTCACAGATAGTTTCTGAGGCAAACTCACTGCTTGATCTGCCTCATCTGGGAAATAATCCAGCAAAACGATTGTACCCGTTGAGAGACGAGTTGGAAGTTTAAACATAGCAGCTTCAACCTTGTCAACGATCTGAAATAGTGATAAGTTAATTATGTCATAAATCTCAAAGGAAGAACTGCCTTTCCATACCTTCTCGTATGAGATGTTTGGGTCAACCAAGATACTATCTACCCTGTATCTCTCGCCATTTCCACCTGGCTGAAACTTCGCCTGCAGGTCCCACAGCTCTTCCCAGCTTCTTTGCATCATTGGTATCCTTGTAATAACATGGGACTGAAACTCTTTTGGAAGAGTAGCCCAGGGACTGGCAAGAACCTTTGCGTGGTCAATAGAGTCGCAATGAATTGTCTGGTTGATTGCCATGAAGACACGTTTGGTCTGAGAGAACTCTCCACTGCCAGGAGTATCCATATCCGAATAGAAGGTTGCAAGGAACACATCACTTCCGTACTTTGGAACTTTGTCTGCAGTGGATAGGACCCACTTAAGCAAGGGCTTCGCGATGTCTGTAGTATCTATTATGGTCGTTATATCGTACAGTTTGTCGGCAGGAATTGTGCGACCCCAAATTTTAGTTAACACACCAAAGAAGCCCTGTCCACTTCCCGGTGCGGCCCAGAAAAGATCTGCATTTTCTTTCTTATTGGCGATGACCACCTCTCCACTGGCAGTGACGACCTCAATCTGTGTGACCCATGTATCGCAGGTGTACCCCCACCCACGTAAGAAGAGACCTTGGCCACCAGCGAGGTAGAATCCTCCAACTCCAACAGAACGTGAATGACCGAAGGGGAAAAAGCGGTTAACAGACCTCAAATGATTTGCAAGCTCCTCGACTGTGTGCCCAGGGCTGAATGAGACGATCTTTGTTGCCGGGTCATACTCAATGCGTTTGTTGAGAGTTTTCGTATCGATTAACAAGCCATTCTCCACAAGCGAAAAGCAGGGGAAAAGATGGCCTCCTGAGCGGACGCCAACCTTCGTACCGCTTTCTTTTGCCCGCTGTATAATGGCCGCAACTTCTGCAGTGGTAGATGGTAAATATATTTCTGCTGGTTTGATGTCTGGAACCCTCGCATTAAAGTATCTTTTGCGAAGCTGCTCATATCCTTCTGAGGAAGGGGTTAACTTTTGAACAGTTGAAGACGACATATTGATGCAAGAAAGAAAGATTCAAGAGAAACGGAAGCTTTTGATACCAATAGGAAGTAGGTGTAACTGGACGACAAGCAGGAGGTCGATACTTTTGCTTTATGTACATATAATTGTTTATCTGCGGATGTCTACTAGAGATACTGAGTATAGGCTATGCCTAGAAACCCACCTGCGCCACCTTACCTGTATAATCAGATAGGGGTTAGGATCTGTTGAAATCGTTTATCTACTATCTGGAAAAAAAAATTAGCACGGTACATTAGGCAAGCAGCTCTAGTGATATTCCCATATTTTTATTAATTACGCAAGGAGTTGACCATGCCAAGGATCCGACACTATCAGATAATGTTTTATACCTTACTTACCTTTTTTTTTTCTTCCTTTCCTTTGTATTTTTTTTTATCATCAGAATAACAGCATTAATATTTGAGGAAATCGGATCCGATCTGCATCGAAAGTGTATCAACCTCCAAGAGGTCGATTATGGACTACCAGTGTATCGTTAGACTCGTAATCGATGTGGTGATGTACGTCTTGCTCAAGTATTGCGTCAAGCAATCCTTTTTGATGGAAGCTAATACTCACCCTACCCTCCTTAGTTTGTTTTACCCACCGAGGTGGCTACAGGATGGGGCTAGGGAGGGATCCAAGTTCAAAGCGCGGAATTAGCAAGCATGGCGCGGGACGGATATTGGCGTCACCGATTTCGGCCGAGGTCTAAAGTTCAAAAGAGTAAAACAAAGAAACGAGATATTAGAGGGACCAAAAAGGTATTAAAATGAAAGAAACTTCCAAAGCGTTCGAGAGGGAATATTGTAAGTATAATTCCTAAGATAACCAAACGAGATCCAACGAAGGCCGTTAATACTTTTCAACAGCGAAAACCTAGTAACCCCGGTTATTCTCTCAGCTGACACGGTCAGAGCGAAATATTTTTAAAATATGGATCATATATCTCGCCTTTAATCTTTCTCTTCACTTCAGAATTTGTCTCTAGCAGTCTCACTGATCATAGGCTCGCTACACTCATTGAAGTACCTTCTCCCAAGATCAAAGGTAGCCGGTCAGAGAAGAAAGGTAGCTGGGATGGTAGAAATAATAATTGATCATGTAATATATTATTGAAAATTTCCTCATATATCACAGTAGATGGTATGTATATATTCTTCCAACCTCATTTAGCGGTTTAAAATGTTTAGAATAACTTTAAAAATTTAATACATGCTTGTAATTCATCTTTAAAAAAAGTGAAGCAGTTTCCATGGGAAAAGTTTAAGTCATGCATACAATGTACAGCATTCTTGGCAGGCTAGAACCGCTACAGGCCTCAACAGGCAAGGAATGCAATTGCTTGCTGCCTAGAGGCTACTGGCCGGATCGAGGCTTAACAAGGATCCGAGAAAAGTATATTATAATCCCCAGATGCGGGGTTTAAGCTTTTCCCCGCACTCTCCGCAAATACGAATCAGGCTTCTGACCTTTCGCTATCGGGTTATCCGAGAAGCTATTGGTAGGGCTGTTGATTATTCTAAGTTTCCAGGTATGTGCAGCTTTCTCCTGCAGTAACTGACACAGTGATCCTAGACCTCTAACAGATATTACAACATTTGAAATGTCATCAGAAGTAGTAGAAGTACTCTTCCTATACATCTCTTGTTACGAGCTGCCCTGCACATTAGCGATTAACGCCCTATTACTCTCTAATTTGAGTCCGCGAGCCATGGACGATCGTCGTGTATCGCAGCGGACTGATATGCCAAAGACTAAGCCCTACTCATGCTCACAGTGCAAGGCAACGTTCACTCGGGCAGCTCATCTCAGGCGACACCAAAGTTCACGTAAGCTTGAGCTAGACACCCCTTCGCATAGATAGAACAAGTCTGAAAAAAATAACTTCAGATGGTAAAGAGAAACCGTTTATATGCGCTTATTGCCCACTTTCATCTTCCCGAAAGGATGTGATTGTGCGGCACAGCCGAAAGTTTCATGCATGTATGTATAAGCCAGGAGTGAGAATTGATACATATCCTCAGGGTGGAAGTGTATTTTTGGACTCAGGATGACATTATCCTCTTGCCAGCTCCAACCACTGCTCCGCGAGTGACCGAAAGACATCGTAATGCGAATCAATCACATAGGACCAGGGCATCATCACCATCAACGAGCATTAATGCTTCTCTTGATGACAATTTAAACCAACAAGAGCATGCGAATCTCGACGTGGATTGCGATTGGGATATTTCATTTAATGACTTTCTATCCATTGGAGATTTTGCTATAATGGACGCCGAGCAAATGAACAAGCAGGACCCTCCACCTGATAGAGAGTCTGAGATGTCTTTTCCAATGCCCGGTCAGAATGGAGACCAAACTTACCCTGAGCTTTCTTTTGTTGAAATCCCAATTTATGCAGGTGCCTCGTCTGTCGCAGCCGAATATGGAAACAGTCTTCCTTATCTGTTCACTGATGAAAATTACACGAAAGCTAAAGCCAATTTTGTTTCTTCCTTTCACACTCCAAAACCTCTTGACGTCTGGTTTCCCTCAAAGTACATGGTCATACGATTCACTAGAGCCTTTTTCGAGCACATGGCTCCACATGTACCGATTGTCCATGAACCTACCTTCAAAATTGAAGATGCTGCAGGTCTGTGTTAATATTTATTCCCGCCTTTGATAGGGTCTGATTTACTTACATTGCCTGCAGCACCACTATTGGTACAAATAATGGCGTGCGGGGCGTTATACTTGAATGAGGAAGACATTGCCACAAAATTGCACGACACCGCCATGATGCTGATGTTAGAAGTATGACTCCCTCTCATCATTCTACTGAGAACAGAACCTAAGAGCTTTCTCCTCATACATCTCTTAGCATTTGATCTATTCAGGCTAATGACTGCCCAGGCTCAAAAGCGAACTCTTTCTGCACATGGAGAACACGAATCTAGACTATGGGCTTTTCAGGCTTGGTTGTTAATCAGTATTTTCAAATTCTCGAGGACAGCGTCTCCGTTTGATGCAGATGCAATTTCGATGTTACCATACACAGTCCAGGTAAGTGATGTTTTTAGATAAAATGGTTCTTTGGAAGGGGGTATAGCGGATCAAAGCTGAACTAACAAGACCATTTTCTCGTAGATTGCCTATCAAGCGCTCAAAGACGTGAAGCAACCGAGTCCATTTACATACCACGACTGGGTATATCAAGAGAGCATCTGCAGGTGATATATATATTGATATAGCTGATGGCAACGGCTGTTACTGACAATGAGCATTAGGTGCACCGCATATACTATTGTCCTAGGTGCTGTTCTCAACACTGTCACAGGAGAACAGCTTTTTACCCTTCCACCATTAGATGGCAAATTTGCTTTACCTTGTAATGCGACAGAATGGCAAAAAGATGAAGAGAACTGGAATGATGTTCTAGAAAATGGCATAATTATTCCGAAACGCTTGATTACGTCCTCAACGGGCAAATGCCGCCTTATGATCTCAGCGACTTTGGATGGCTCACGGTAATAGCAGCGATTGTGTGCCGTATATGTTCCTTTGAAAACCTTTTCAGGGCGGACAATTCAGATATCTATGGGGTTTTCATTAGTAAGATGGAACAGCCTCTAGAAATCGTCCAGGAGGCCTGGAAATCCCGTTCAGCAAGCTGCGACCACTCAGGAACCACTTATGACCCATTGAAAGCGATGCTTCATTCTGAATTCATCGTATTATCATCTCTATGCCAGTGAACCTCTCAAGCTTATGAAGAGGTTAGTCAGGTCGCCAACAGGACCCGATAGCCTCATCAGCCTGTTTGAATCGTCTGGGAGTCGCTCGTTAGTAGGATCACAAAAAGCCCTAGTTCGAGCTGCGGAAACACGGAGACAAGAGTGCCGGATAGGCATCAGCTATCTACAAAGACTGGCATATTACAGGTTTTCTCCACTTGCTGCTTTGCATATTTATGAGGGTGGTGTGTTCCCGACTCAGATTCCTGTCACCCAGGTATTTCAATTACTGGGACATTGCTAACGTGTCTAGGTTTGCTTTTATCCTGGTATCAGCTGACAAAATCTCTTGGATGTGTTTCTATCGCCCAAGATATCGTCATCGAAACGTTGACAGCCGAATGTGTTTCAGAGCTTTGTATCCCTGACTCTCAGGCACAGGATGAGGCTTTAACATTACCATTGACTACATCTGCGAAGTTACTGCGTGGGAATCCAGTCTGGCGGTGTGAGTTTATAGATCCTTCTCCCAGGGTGAGGTAGACTGACACTCTTAAAGGGCCATCCTCGATGGGCGTGCTGATGATGCAGCTTGGGGAGCAAATAAGATTTGCTTCATGGGGGCTCTGATTCCGCTTTTCCTTATGTTTTGTAACGATCGTGAACAGACTGCTCATGCAATATGACCGGAAAATGTAACCTGATCGACTTTGGGATAGGGATGTATAAATAAGGAGTAGCAGAGCTAGTTGCTTTTGTCATGAATTTGAAAATTTCTGATAAATCCATATTGATTATTTAGAGTGTCTCTTATCTCCTGCATGAGGAAGTGGATCACTATGGTGTTGAAGACTTGGTATATACTCATTCCAGTGAGGGAAGAACCTGGAAAAGTGCTATTATGAAGATAATAGGGTATCCGAAGCCGGGCTTAGCCCATCACTGTTACGCTATATCACTATTCTGAACCCACTAGGGCTGTGCCCTTCACTTTCTATACTTAATTGATTAGCACACTAGAGGAAATTTTTTTAATTTTCCTGAATTCTACAGCGACATGGTAGCATGTCTAGTTTTATCAACGGATTACTAGCAAAATCATCCTCTCCCCCAATCGCCTCCTCCGCCACCAGCTTCGCTTCACAATTGACATAATAGGTAACTTATAGTAAGACTGTTAAATTGCCAAGCTCACCAAGCTTACTAAGATATTGAAATTTTGCAAGCCGTTTTCGACTGACGGAAAGGAAATGCTGAAATTTGAAATTCAAATTCCATCCCTACTGCCAGGAGAAGAAATGGTCCTCTACTGATGATTTTAGTGGGTCGGATATTCAGGGACGGGAGGGTCCGTAGCTCGGGAAGGAGTGGTTTAAGGGAGAGGAGATATTGAAATTCTCTGGTCTTTTTCTCTTTTTAACATGTGATAGCAGCAGAATGGTACTGAAATTTCTAAGTCTAAACTGCAACATCATATAAGAGAGTACCTCCGTATCATTCTAATACTAGAAGAATTGGCTAGAACAGTGAACTGCCAGATGCCAGCGTGCTATATTAGCAAAAGGATTACTAATTTCTCTAGAAATCTAGCATAGTTAGATTAGCAGTTTTTATAAGCTATATTGCTATGGCGGATGTCAGGGAACTATATTACTGCTTGGTTCTAGATCTCTCAGGATTGCTTTGACTTGCTTTTTGTAATATGTAAGTCAGGGCGTATTTCAGTATTTCATCTAATCTTGTCTTCCTTTTCACTATTCCCCATTAATTTAGTAGGTCGGTTGACCTGTGTACACATTCACCATCCCAGTGAATTGCTGGGTCAAATCCACCACCAGATTATCCTCGGCGATGGGCGCCACCATTACTGCCCCATCCCAGTCTCTTCTAACCACGATCTTTTTCATCACCTATATATACTCATTCTCATCATTAATTAGCTGGCCCCATTAGATACATCTATCTAGCTAGATTTCCCGTCGGTATTGGCCTGGCCTAACGCGCGGAATAATAGATTAACCGCGGAAGAGCCATCCTATCACAGTCCCGTCATTCACTTATTCCATTTATATTTTATCACAAATCTGTCAAAATAATTCTATATTCGGTGGATCCGTATGGTATCTCGTCTTTATAACGGATCTAATCGAGGTTAAACTATCCCTACCTAACTAAACCAACCAACCAACTATCTATTTACGTCACTACTGGCGTATAGCTCTACCACAATTACTTATCAAGATTTCACCTTCCACCTCTCACCTATTATCACCCTTCCTCATCCGCTTAACTTGAACTAAACTCTAAATACTTACAACAATGGATAATTATAGGAAGAATACTGGGAAAGGGTATAAAAGAATCTCCCAGAAGAGATGTGAAGAAGAATTCCAAAGAGAATCTCAAATTAAGTGAGGCGCCGAGCAATGTTCGTGGCTTACTTCCGAGTACAATATAAATCAATAATACTGACTATGACAATAGGAGGATAGTGGCAGGGTAAGTGGAGCTTGTCTACGCTCAGTTAAGTAAGTGCACTGCTCAACGGATAAAGCAGAACATTGAACAGCGCAACGGTTAGTCCGTGGTTCTCAGCAGTCTTCCCGCTTTATACTAATACATATTATGCTAAACAGAAGCTACTGGATCTGGGTCTACTTTTCCCTCGGACTTCTTTTCTACCTACCCCTGGAACTACCAAGACAAATGGCCTCTGACGCGCGCGGAACGTCTTCGAGAGTTGGACGACCTGTCTCCCCATTACGAAAAAAAAAAAACTCTCCAGAAGGACAATATCAATGCGGCCAAGGCGTGGCCTTCGCAATTTCAACCTGATCAAATCGTTCCAGACGAAGTCTTTACGTTCCAGAACGGAAAGAGGATTGAAGAGTCAGAGATCCGTTTGGAGAATGGTGTTGTTTGGCAGGAAGTAAGTAAAGGCTATTATTCCTTGTGGTATAGCGGCTGACCAGGTCTATTCTAGGGTCCTCCTATTGATGAACAACCACAATGATCCTCACCGCCTGGCCCTGCTGCTACTGTCACAGGAAACGCCCAATGGACCATATTACGGTAGGGCGGACGGCGCCAGTCATATGTATCAGGTCTGATCGTTATAGTTCGCCAAACTAGTTTCCTTGCTCAGTGCATATGATCACTATAGTGTTGAAGACTTGGTATATCTCGGAGACTCCCTACTTCTAGGGAGCACCTAGCGGACTCCACGCCTGCATAAGCGAGCTCCACTCACAGAGATAAATATCCTGAACTTTCTAGAGAATTCAAGCATTAGGCAGCTTCACCCTGCCGACATTATATACTCATTCCTGGCGAGAGGAGAACGTGGAAAAGTGCGTCGCAGATAATAGTTCCACCATTCGTTTCTAATTTGACTGCCGTATTATATGCGTCATGAACTAGCAATAACAAGACACTTCGGTAGGAAGAAGACGAATCAGCTCTCCTACGATGCATAAAGCTATGCTAGATCAGGTTGATGCCCTGAAAGAGTATCTGCTCTGTGTGGGGTTTCAGGAACGCTCGGTGGGGAGGTGTCACTCGGACGGATATGTAAGATTGCCGCTCGAGAACCCACCCATTATGCTACAGCTGATCTTCTTTGGTTTCTGCGGGTTTGAGACAGCCCTACTTACTCCTCACTTATGGGCACATATAAAAGTGTTCCTTTCGTGTTCCTTTCAATCCCTTTATCATCTCATTACAGCTAGAAATATTGTGCGACATCAATCCGAAGATCGACAAAATGGGGTCGACTATTCGCTCTCGAGACGACTTAGATCGATATCTCGCTGCTTTCAACAACAATGATTACGATACGTATGCTGCCTACTACGCGCCGGACATTGAGATGTCCATCGGGGCCATCGTCCTGAAAGGCAGAGAAGAAGTTCTGAGATTCTTCAAAGAAGGACGCAAGCAAATTCTGGAGCATGTAGAGCCAGTCAACGTTATCATTGATGTCGCCGGAGTCGCTATGACGGCCATTATTACATTCACGGCTGTTGTTGATTTTCATGAAGTAAGACCCTTCGTCCAGAGAAAGATTATTACTCTGCCAATAACATGAAAGGCAAGGAGTTGAGCTGAAACTTTACCGAATGTTACTGACATCTGGTAATAAACAGCCCTTTTTCGATGTGGGACCTCCCGTGTTGAAAGACGGCGGATACCAAGCTCCATTTGTGGTCTTCTATGGATTAGATGACAAGGGACAAATGAAGTCCGTGGCTGCTGGAAGGACTCAGCCGTCGAAAGTGAGGAAGCCAAGAGAGGTCGTCCGGGGGAAGATTTGACTGCGCTACCTGTCCTTGTAATTGGAATAACCGCGTATTCCGTGGGGACATATGAAGCGTAAGCGCAAGGAAATCCAAAATTGAGTATTTCAATCCATGTAACTACCGAAGTTTCTAACTACACGATGTCGCACTCGAGTAGAGGGATTTCCGCCACTTTCGGATCTTAAGTTATGACATGTGAAGAGCTGGAGTTTAGATCTGCAAAGCTATGAGGTGTCAGTCGGACTATTTACACGGCTCAATTCATTATTGAAAACCAAATAGGACAGATCTCATAGAATGCATAGTTTATTTATCTTAAACATTAGGGCTGGATTAAACGGCGGGAGCCTGTTGAGGCCAAGCCCTAGGTGAAGGCGAGATTTTGTTCAAGAGGCCTCACACAATAGCAGCATGATGAAGTGCAATTGAATAAGGAACTGGGGTATAAGCAAGCCTCCTTTTTCCACTGGACTACAGTATGAATCATTATCAATATGCAGCTTCGTAATCTGATCTCCGTCTGGAATTTCTGCTGCTGCTCAATGATTTAAAGAATTGAGATGAGCTGAACCTATCTTTGTACGTAGAGCTTACATTGTCTGGATCAAGCACTTCGGGTATAGGTGGGCTTGGTCTGGAAGTAGCCACCCCAGGAAAGGCCGTCTAAAAATGAACTAGTATCCTATTTTCTCGGTGCTCGGCCGGTTACTATAGCAAGATTTAGTACTTTTTCTGTTTCATCTCCAAGCCATTTCATGGTCATGGATGGCAACAAGTCAGACCAACAACCCGAGGGCCTTCCAACGCCACATGGAAGGGTAAGCATGGAAGACTATCATACCATCTCGTGAACATTCAACCTAAGGGTTAATCGATTTGCATGCGAGGTGGGTTGACAGAAGCCACCCGCAGAGGTGTGCCACCCGAAAATCGATCATCGATGTCCATTGCCCACCCAGGTGGTGCAGGTTCTCCAAGCGATGGTCCTTGGGTCATTTGCCGTGAAAATTGTCCTTACAGATATCCAGAATATTGAAATTTAAAGCTCACAGTTGAATCCTCTGAACGACAGAGGCTGTGAGCAATTTTCGGACGTTTACTGATATCTGGTATGCATTCTCTTCAACCACGATGGCGCACGTTGTTCCCAGCACGATATTTCCACCGAATCAATATGCCATGAGCGCCTGGAATCGGGACCATACCCGTTTTGAGGCCGATATCTATGAGCTAGAAGTGATTGGGACGATCCCAAAGGACCTCAACGGAGCCTTTTATCGAGTCCAGCCAGACCATGCGTTTCCGCCAGTATTTGGTGAAGATGAGGTCCCACTGAATGGTGACGGAAACGTAGCATGTTTTTACATCAAGGATGGTCATGTTGATTTCAAGAACCGCTACGTTCGTACGCCCAAATTCGAAGCCGAGCATGCTGCTCGACGAGCGCTCTTTGGCAGATACCGCAATAAGTTCACGGATGACCCGCGCGTTAGGGATGCCATCACCCGAACCACAGCGAACACCCATGTTGTCTATCATGCTAAACGTTTAATGGCACTCAAGGAGGATGCGCGGCCCTTCGGGTTGGACCCAGTTACTTTGGACACTCTGGGTATTGTTGATTATAATGGTACCTTTCGCTGCCCAACGCATACCGCACATCCTAAGGCAGATTCCAAGACAGGCGAATTGGTCGGTTACGGTTATGAAGCAAAAGGGGAAACAACTCCTGACATTTATTCCTTCACCATTGACAGCAATGGGAATGTCTCTGAAGAGGTGTGGTTCCAGGCACCCTGGGCGTGTATGATTCACGACTTCTGGGTTACCGACAACTATACAGTTTTCCCTATTAATGGATTGAAGGCCAGCCTGGAACAGATGCAAAAGGGGGGAGAACACTTCTACTATGATGAGAATTTGGACTACCAACTGCTTGGTGTTCTGCCACGACGCAAAGCAAAACCAGAGGACGTGAGGTGGTTCAAAACCCCGAGAGGATGCTATTCCCATACAATTAATGGCTATGAAGATGACGGAAAGCTAGTCTTGGATGCCAATGTCTGGACTGACTGCCACTTTCCTTTCTTTCCCAATTCCAAAGGCAAGAAATTCTTCACTGACCCGACAACCATTCGTGCACCTGTCCTTCGCTACCGCTTTGACCCGAAGGGCAGCAACGAGGAAATGATCTATCCCGAAAGAGTCGTCCTGGAAGGTGTCAGCGAGTTCGGCCGTATTGACGACCGTTTACTAGGCAAGAAGTATTCGCGCTTCTGGATGCTCCATGTTGATCCATCCAAGCCAGTATACACCAATGACTTTGAGACCGCCGTCCAGCCGGGCTTCAACACTTTGATCTGCTACAGCTTTGAAACAGGAAAGGTCCAATATTACCGACATGGCGACGACACCACCTTTCAGGAACCGATTTTTGTACCAAGGTATGACGGTGCACCGCCAGAAGACGGTTATGTCCTTGTCGTCGCCGATCTTTATCGCGAAAAACGAAATACTCTCTTACTCTTTGAGGCCCATGACATCGAAGCAGGCCCCATTGCGCAGATTAAGCTGCCTCTAAAATTGATGGATGGATTGCATGGAAGCTGGGTTGATGGTAAAGATGTTGAATTGGCCACGAGGGCGCGATCCACTACTGGAGTGACAAGCAAGTTTTAGTGCGCAGTTCTCATATGTTATCAATGATCATAATATTAGAAAGAGCCGAAGGTCCAGAATGTCATCTAATACTCCATTGAGAAAAATGAAACCCGCTTTTTACCTTGTATTTTCTTTTCTCAATCTGTGAATGTCAGCAGCCGAAATTCCAGAAAAAGCAGAATGTGCAGTGCCCCACTTTATGCTTACCCTTTACGAGTGAAGCAATATGTGATATACTAGACATCATATTCTACATGAAGTCTGAGTAAATTAGTGAATTATGAATGGATCATTAGAGAAGCTCATTCGCATCAAGTAATTGGTACAAGAGAGGTGACGTTGACTTCCAGATGTAGGACATGTTTTCATGGCGCAGAATCCGCTCTTCTCCTTCGCACCGTTGATTGACTATTAAGAAAAAATTGACTTCGAATACTTAAACCTACGAAAGAATACGGAAATCCTATCCTTCCATCGTAGCTGCTTTTAGCCATACTCTCTGGGTCATATTTTGAAGTAAAACATACATAGTCCAGTCTTGTCCTATGCACATATTCAATCAACAGCGTCAGCTATCTGCACACTTTAGTAAACTGGAATTTTACGACGCTTCAGGAGGTCTGGAATTTCGCTCTCCCTGAATGATGATGCAAATTTCCAGTGCAATGTTAAGAGCCCTGTCCAAGCTTCGCTCCATTTAAGAATCTGTATCTAAGCTAAGATTGCCAGCATAAAATGTCAACATTGCAGTCTTGACTATTTCTGCCATAATGTGAGTGAGTCCTATGTATGAGAACCACAGACGGCAACAGGTAAGAAGAGCTCTTTACATAGATTCAGAGGGTATAGTCAAACCACGCCACAGCCTGGAGGAAAGCTTGTTCCTTGGAAAACCTATTTGCAGGAACTTTGAGGTCACCTCTTACTGCAAATCCATGCTCAACACCCCCAAATAGGTTAATTTGATAACGTTGCTTAGTCTTTGTTAAGATTTCTTCAGAGCGTCGGCGCTCCTCTGGAGGAAAGATATGATCAATCTCTGAAATCATGCACAATAACGCAATTGTTAGTGACAGTATGCTAAATTATTGACTATGATTCAGAGGCCTTGGAGAGATATCACTTACCTGCTGCAGCGATGGAGAAAGGTTTCTGAATTCGGGACAATTCGGCCTCTGTGATGAAAGATGGGTGTGCCGTATAGCCGGAATCGAGCTTACCATCCTCGAGGAAACGGACAACGTACTATGTGTGCAATCAGTCCATCATCATACATACGGGTTACTTATATCCAAATGACGCTTTTACTTTACCACCAAAGCAATATCCCACTGCAGCCACCTTTGAGAAACCTAGCGTATTGCGAATATAGTTGATTGTGTCGTCGACAATGGGATCAACCGCATCTGGGCCATGTCTTGCAGTCCAACTCTGGATATCAAAGTTGGGAATTTCAAATACGTCGAGTGGCAGCTGGTCTTCGATCAGGAGATCTGGAATCACAATCGTATATCCTTGGGCAGCAAATTGGTCCGCCAGAAGTTTGCTATTGTTGTAGATACCAAAAATATCGCTCAAATAGAGGATAGCTTTTCCATTCTTTTGACTGTTCTCGGGTTCAGAGACATATGCACGGACTGGGGAAGTCAGTGACTACTCGATTTAAGTATATAAGTTATGTTTAGGACTTTACTCTTTCCAATGCTTCTCATTTCCCCCACAGGATCACCTTCATGTTTGAATCCTGTGACACAACAGGCACCCGGGAGATAGGACGTCATCGTCAAATAAGTAAATGTTGGGTGGAGAAGGACTTAAGACTATCTATCTCAATGGCAGTTGATTATATTCTCTTTACAGAGGCAATAAATGGATGTGACTTGGAATTTTATCTGTGTCCTGGTGTGCTTACGCCAGAGCCCTGACAGTTTTCAGACTCCCCCAGCATGGCATCTCTCCCCACCAGCATAAATTAGTCTTGTTTTGTATGAGCCCCGCCTCTACGGGTTGCTCTATGCGCCTTCCTTATAGTTACATGACTCTTGATTTGGGCTTTGTCGATTTCTATATTGCCTTGCGAGGTAATCGGGCATTTGGTATTTGCGTTTAATCCTAGTTTGTACAGGGTTGCAAGCGCTTGTTGATTGTTAATCCCAGTCCTTTATTTTTCTTTGTTGTTTTTATTTTATTTTTATTTTGATATTCTCCAATTCTGAGCCCGAGATTCCCCGCGAAGAACGGTCTTGCAATTAATTCCGCAGGGTCTGTGACTTTAAGCTGTCACTTCCAATTGCATAAAGCAACGATGGGAGGGACGTTCTCTTTTCCCATTGTTTCACCCTCTAGAGTACGTACCTTAGCCCCTACCGCTAATACTAGTTTATCGCTGCGACGACACTGTACCCACCCGCTGGTGGCAACTCACGGCCATCTGGCTATGAAAGGGATACCCACCTCGACCCCATCCTTACCGGGCGGGGCACCTGTCGATCCTGATGGACGATTTTTTACCATGAAGATTCTATCGATCCGGGAATGCAAGTGCAAATATCATAGCAGTAGCTTAAACTTTGACTTTCTCTATCAATATTATTAATAAGGAAGCCGATATCCACAGCGTCGCATTAATTCATGACTTTACGTACCGGATTTGGCATGTGATTCGACGACAAGACAAGTGTCCTCACATTACCGAATACAAAGTTACGTAGATTCCAGGAGGAAAAGATATGGGGAGAACGGAACCTGATACATGAGTTGAGAGTCATCGAAGGTTATGATCTCTTGTACTGCCCTGTGTATCGTGATGGAGAACTAGCCCATCTCGGTATAGATAGAATAGACTGGTTAAATAGTCAATTTAGTTCGGTTCAGGAGGAAACTCCTCCAAGGTGCTCGTAGATTTTTGGTCAATAGATTCCACCAACAGCATCAGCTTCAATAATAAAGCACAGCAGCAATCCCCATCGCCGCCCCAGCCAGCGGAAACAGCGACCTTCCCATATTCAAACAAGTCCACCTCTGCAACAAACCCGGTATCTCCTGATCCTCTCTCGCCCTCTTCGCTTCCTCCTCTGCACTCATTGCCATCCCTTCCTTCCCCTCTTTCTCCGCAGCATCATCCCTGGTCGCATGGGCCTCCAACCGCTTGTTCACCCGCCACATCAGGCCAAATGTAAATGGCACAATGGAAATCGTCGTCGCAGCCGCGATCAGATAGAGTCTCGCAACCTTCCCAGCACTAGCGGTATGCCGGAGGCCGTAAGCCACATAGGTATATGCCAGTGCGGAAGTAAACGCCAATGAAGGGAACATCACTTTTCCCTTATTGTAGACGTAGAGCCATTGGTGCGTGATGTGTGAGATGGTAGACCCGGGGGTGTTGGCTTTGGTAGGGGTCTTGATGATAGCGGAGCGCGATGGGAGAACAGCTGCTGGGACGGTGAAGGATGAGAGACTGAAGATACCGCCTTTTGGATTGTAGTCAGTATTGCAATTACACGATATGCTTTGGGGAGACGTACCAGAAGCAAAGGCAGAGCCTAGAATCCCAATGGCCTGCGCGGCCTTGTAGCCTGGAGCGTCAGACATGGTTGTTACGTGAATTGAGGTATAATTTAGAGGTGCATAGATGCTTTTGAGATACAGAGTACGTAGCACAGACAGTTTCAATAGAAACTGATGAGAGATCGATAAAGCTTCTGCCTGAAGAGCCAGATGGTCACCCGATCTGGAGTAACTGTCAGTGGATTCTCGTATGATCCCGGAATGTGAGGCGGAAGCTGCAGATTTTGGTCACCATTACCGTATAGTTGATCATACGATTTTGCGATTTTTTTTTCTTTGATCAGTTCATTCACAATATCATCTCCTCGAGTCAGCTAGCTGTGCGTCGTGGATGGCCTGGACACAACTTGAAATCATTGACGTCCTTGTGTTGAGAAACAATGACGTAGGTGATCGGAAGCTAGTTACTGTAGCTACTTTTGAGGTGTGAAGATGGACACAATACACTCTAAATCTGAAGAAGTGTATAAAGATTTGAAACGAACATGTTTTACTGAGTTCATAATCATTGACTATTAAGATGTGATAAATCCGATAATGTCTTGGGAAATCGGCTGGGTTCGTCGTGATATATATTTATCTTGTTAAAGCTGTTAGAAGGTCTGAGCTGTCGACCTCGCTATCATGGTGCATAGATCAAACAGAGAACTCAGTTTTTCTAGTTCAGCAATGACCAATACTATGAGACAAACTCTAGTATTATTGTTCATGAGTTCAAGAACTTCAATGTAAAATATCTTGGTCTGAAAATGGCGAATCAACCCATGACCCTCCATCCCCGCCAATGATAATCGACCCAGACTCGCTTACCCCTTCTACGCTACTGATCCCCGCAACGGCAAACTGCCCGACGCTGAGGACAAACTAATAATCGATTTTGCGGGCAGTGGGGTTTTTGAGGACCTCCAGAGTCCAATGTCGATAGGTTATTCGTGGAGACACGCTGGTAGTGGTCTGCCAGCGGGTGATCTCCGGCATCGCGAGGAGGGGGTGTTGAACTGATGGCCGCAATATCCGCTATTTGCCTACCTTTTACTCTTCTCTTGTTTGTACTTATACTCGATTGTCGATTTCTTCTGCAAGATTTGGGCAGCGACTGGGCCCGTTATTTCACTGTGCTGGCCTTGTGATCTTTTAAAGGGTAGATCAAAATGGCTTCGTCCAAGACAACGGAGGATGCCTTCCAGGAGGCTAGGTATATTGAATTCCCAAGCCTCCCCGCAGATGCAAAGCATGAGGATGGCACACCAGCATTGAACAGGTACTCTGCCAACATCACAAAGGGCCATGAATTCCCCGGGGCGAAGGTAACCAATCCCGGAAATCCAGACCGTACCTCATTGCAAGTGTGGCTGCTAACCACATGTGTATTTTCGTAGGCAATGCTCTATGCTGCCGGAGTACCGGATCGAGATGCTATGAGGAAGAGTCCGCAGGTCGGTATTGCCTCAGTGTGGTGGGAGGGCAATCCGTGCAATATGCACCTGCTAGATCTTGGGAAGACGGTGAAGAAGGCCATTGCGGACAGGGGAATGATCGGGTGGCAGTACAACACGATTGGTGTCTCTGATGCTATTTCCATGGGCAGTGAAGGTAGGAGCTGCATAGCTGTAACATGGATGATCTCCTATGATGCTGACAGTTCGTAGGCATGCGATTTTCTCTCCAGACGCGAGAGATCATAGCCGATAGCGTTGAGACCGTGACCTGTGCCCAGTATCATGACGCCTGCATTGCTATTCCTGGCTGTGACAAGAACATGCCGGGTGTCGTGATGGGTATGGCAAGACATAACCGTCCCTCGATCATGATTTACGGTGGAACTATCGCCGCCGGATACTCCAATCTGCTACGGAAGCGTGTCAGCGTCTCGACATGTTTCGAAGCTGCTGGAGCGTACGCGTACGACACGTTGCGCCAACCCGATGATGGAGGAGATACGTCTAAGACGAAGGATGAGATTATGGATGAGCTTGAAAGACATGCGTGTCCAGGTGCTGGCGCGTGTGGTGGTATGTTTACTGCCAACACAATGGCTACAGCCATCGAGTCCATGGGTCTGTCCTTGCCAGGTTCGTCTTCGACACCGGCGGAATCGCCTGCCAAAATGAGGGAATGTGTGAAGGCTGCGGACGCAATTAAGGTCTGCCTGGAAAAGAACATCAAACCTCGTGACCTGTTGACCAAGCGATCGTTTGAAAATGCGCTTGTCATGACCATGGCACTTGGTGGAAGCACGAATGGTGTCCTTCATTTCCTCGCTATGGCGAGAACTGCTGGCGTGGACCTGACCCTGGACGATGTCCAGAGAGTCAGCAACAAGATCCCCTTCATAGCAGACCTTTCTCCAAGCGGCAAATTCTACATGGCTGATCTCTACGAGGTGGGGGGTATTCCGTCTGTGCAGAAGCTACTGATCGCAGCTGGTCTTCTCGACGGAGACATTCCGACCGTGACTGGAAAGACGCTGGCTCAGAATGTTGAATCGTTCCCGTCGCTACCACAGGATCAGACTATTATCCGGCCTCTGAGCAATCCGATCAAGCGCACGGGTCATCTACAGATTCTCCGAGGAAACCTGGCTCCAGGCGGAGCTGTTGCCAAAATCACAGGTAAGGAGGGAACTAAGTTCACCGGTAAAGCCAGAGTATTCAACAAAGAGCATGAGCTCAACACTGCCTTGGCAAAGGGTGAGATTCCCAGGGGTGAGAACCTGGTGCTTATTGTCCGTTACGAAGGACCCAAGGGCGGTCCGGGGATGCCGGAACAGCTGAGAGCCAGTGCTGCCCTCATGGGCGCGAAACTTACCAACATCGCCCTGATCACGGACGGCCGATACTCAGGGGCCAGTCATGGTTTCATTGTCGGGCACATTGTGCCTGAAGCAGCCGTGGGAGGTCCCATTGCTGTTGTTCGGGACGGGGATACCGTCACCATCAATGCAGAGACGAATGAGCTCAGTATGGGTGTTTCAGACGAGGAGATCCAGGAAAGACTGAGAAACTGGCAGCCCCCCAAGCCACATGTCACACGTGGTGTGTTGGCCAAATATGCGAGACTCGTGGGGGATGCGTCCCATGGCGCGATGACAGATCTGTTTTAGACGGCGGGAACCATGAGATCGGTCCATTTTGACGATCGCCCGCGAGAATGCGGTGAGGCGACAACAAGGGATAACCTAGCTGTGACGATTGGTATCAGGATTCGACCTCGTGGGCGAAGCATTGGACGATAGCGATGCTTCGGTTTAGTAAGTTGTAAGCCCGCCGGGTATCTGCATCCAGATTCCCGATGAGAGTAGAGACGCAAAAAGAGAATACCAGGCAGACAAACTGGAAGCAAAAAGTCGAAAAGAGCGATCTATGACAGAACTATAGAACAAGGTTTATGACCTTCACAGTGCACTCCATAGTCACTATACTATTTACTAGTAGTTCAGAGATTCCCGCTGAAGAAACGCTCTAGAAGGGCGATCCGCGCTAACTAAGGCAAAGCCCCAACTGCCGTCCTTGGCAGCCTTGCCTGACGCCATGTGCGCCGCCCACTCGGTCTGATTCATCGAATTTCTCGGTCTTTTGCTTCTTGATCGCAAAACCTCCAACCCTCATCGAGATCGTCTCACAGGCTGGACAGGATAACTCTAGGTAAGGGGTTCATTCCCGGAAATGTGCAATGTCGTCCTCATGACTAGAATCGCTTTCTTCCCCGCCATTCGTCTCCGGCAGGATCCCAGTCTATCGTTTCTTTTGCCCGCATCGCAATTGCGCCAACAGCTCCGTCACAATCCTTGTCTGCAGCTTGTTGAGATGGAAACTGACACCTTGCCCAATTGCAGGTAGCCAGCAGTGCTTAATGCCAGCGGTTTCCGGCAGGTTCGCTTCGACTGGATCGTATTTGAGAGTTCTGTCATACCATCAAGGTCTGCAGCGGGTCTCAACGTTCTGTAGCCGCGCGCTGTTTGACAACCATCAGAGTTAACAGCCATTGATAGACGCACCGGATCGGAGTCGCTGCGCTGATTGGCTTGTGCAGCGCCGCCGGGTTTCATCCAGTCATCGCGCGGTCGTCTTTGTGGGAGCTTGGAACCGAATATCAGGTTACGCAACAAGCGACGTCTCCATTCTACCCGCGCAACCGGTGTATCAGACTCGATTCCACCTCTACGAAGCGCTATACCGTCCCGTGCTGTGGTTCGAAGGATCGGGTTCCAGAAACGCAGTGGTGATCAGCGCGCGGGAGAGGATCTGGAACTTTTCTAGATCCGGGGAGTCCAATAGTCTTTCCCCGAAGACATCATCCCTGAAACGGACACAGTGAGGCTTGCGTTCTGTCATAAATTCAGCTTCTCTCCGCCCGGAGATGTTGATGGATAATTCAAATCCGTCCTCTCCGACGCCTGCCCCGGCATTATTTCAGTTATCACTGACGAGCTTCGCATCCTCTGCGTTCGGGGCGATCTCGCGCTTCGGGGAAATAAGTCGCTCTGCCCTAGCCCGGATCTATTTAGACAACAAAGATGCTGGCGCGAGCTGGGGAAAGCTCCTCTTTGTGACTTCTTTCTTGGCTACCATGGTCGGCTGCGGGCTCTTGTCAGCTATCCGGTCCGGTAAGAGGGTCCAGGGCCAGCAACAACAACAACGAACAAGTTATAGAAAATCATCTGATGTCAGCGCTACGGTATCATCGTCCGAAGATGAGGATATCGACAGCAATGGGTCGTTGGCGCGGAGAAAGGCGCTTGCTAAGGCCAAAGCGTTTATACCGCGGTATAAGGGTTTAACACCTAGTGGTAAGTCAGAAGCAGTATCGATAGACTTCTTGTAGAGTTATGTTAGTACTAACACTCTAACAGCGATCAGTACTGATCCTGGACTTCTCAAGAAACATTCCTCCTACGTGTCGTACACTACGTCGGTAGCCACCTATCCCTATATTAGGACGTTCTTCTGTCCTCACCCTCATATGGACAAGTTTCCATCGAAGCCGGCTCCTATACCCTTGCTAGTGTTCGTGCATGGTCTGGGCGGATCGTTGGCTCAATTCCATCCTCTCCTGACAAGCTTGTCCAATATTGGCCCCTGCTTTGGAATAGACCTTCCGGGTTGTGGTCTATCGTCTTTTGCACCGACATCTTGGAATGCCTACTCGGTGGAGGCTCTAGTCGAATTGCTGATCACAGCCATTGAGCAGCATCGTGATAAGGAGGCGGGGCAGCAGGTTGTCCTGATAGGCCACAGCTTAGGTTGCTCCCTCTCTGCCTTAATAGCCTCTTCCACATCATCAGTGCGATCAGAGTTACAAAAGCACGTCGCAGGCCTGATAGCAGTGTGCCCCCGTGCATCCCCTCCGTCTGCCCACGAGGTCACGCTTTTCCGCAGACTGCTTTGGATACCGGAGCCGGTTTTCGACCTCTGGCGATGGTGGGACCGACGCGGTGGTCCAAATAGCCACAGTGTATCAAGATTTGTCGGAAAGGATGCCGATCCCGATACTAGGCAACTTCAGGTTCGATTCAACAAGCAAAGCAGAACTCCGGTATGGAGACGCATGGCATGGGGCAGCCTTCCGATCTACAACCATGACAAGCCTACTGGAGGAATTCCTGGTAAGGAGGTGTGGTCCGGAATCCAGGCTCATGTCTTGCTCGTGGCGGGTGAGGCAGATGCTATCACGAAAGCTGCAGAAATTGCCAAACTGCTGTCCTACTTTGGAAGCAGTGAGGTTGATACCAAAATGAACGGTACCGGGAGCGCTATTGTGCCTGATGCATCTAGAGTCCACGACCAGAAACAAGCCTCCTACGACGCAGGCGCTCACGACGAGAAGTTTGGACTCGACGTCGCAGATGGCGAGACTGTTCTGCCAGAGAAAGAGGAGCTCGGACAAACGAAGCGCGTTGTGAAGACCACTATTCTTCCAGCACCGGCTTCTCATGCTCTCCTCTATGATCGGGCAACCTATCGTACTCTGGCGGGTATCATTCAGGAGTTCCTTGTCAAACATGTTGATAAAAGGCTCAACCTTGGATGGCAGTTGCAGCACCTCAACACGTCTGGCAAGTGGGATGTCAAGAATCTTGCTAAGTGGAAAAAGGTTCCTCCCGTCTCAGAGCCGATTGGAGACACATTCCTCGCTCTCAAGATGCTTCGAGAGGTGGACGAGGAGCATAATCCGGTGCTATTCGCCCAGGCACATCGCGGCCAAATTTATGCCGTAATTGATATCAGCCACGAGAATCCTGTCTACAATCCAGCACAATTGGAAAAGGGCGGGATTCATTACCATAAGCATCCGACCGTGTCGAAGATCCCGCCTACAGTTGATGAGACTCGAGATTTTATTGCGTTAGTTGACCGATTGGAGAATGAAATATCAGATAAGATGGAAAGAGAAGGAAATGACGGTCATCCACGCCCGCTGGTCGGGGTCCACTGTCATTATGGCTTTAACCGAACTGGTTTTTTGATCGTCAGCTACCTCATCGAACGGAGAGGCTACAGCGTCCAGGATGCGATTGATGAGTTTGAGAGGAAACGGCCTCCAGGGATTCGACATGAACATTTCATTGATACTCTTTTTGTTCGATATTGTGTTGGGCTGAAGAGGGCGCCCACCCTCTAGGACATGTGGTTCGACTGGACGGATAGTTGGGTTAGAGAAAGGGTTAGAGGCGTTTTGGTTGGGTAATTATGAGTGATGATGTAGATACCACCTGTATTATTAAACCAGAATATTTTCGCTTTAATATGGATAATCACGACGAATATTTTCAATTTTGGTTAAACGAGTTCTGTGAATTGTGCTTATTATACTATGTCTCTCTTCGCGGGATCAACTAGAAAAATAGATGGGGATAATATCCTTAAGGCACAAACTAGTGATGTCCTGCCTTAGGCCACAATGTTATCCGCTTAGGGTACGGCTAAACCCCAACAGGCTAAGCGAAGCGCCCACACAGAACCCACCAACGACACTCATACCCGAGCCCCCAAACGTCTACTGTTTCTGTGTGCGTGCGAAATTTCGAGGTTCGACCTGACCCGACACCCAACGACGACAACATCCGTCTTCCTCGACGTCCTCTCCAAGCCCGTACACCTTCGATTCCGTTTCGAGGTCACAAGTCGCAATCATGGGTGGTGTCACCGTTCGCGATGTGGACGTAAGTTGCACCTTGAGATCACTCCTTGAACAAAAGAAACAGCCCGAACTCGTTACCCTGGACCCGGATACATTGTGCAAAAGAGGAGGGAGATTGAAGAGTGAAGGAATACTCGATATGGGAACAGGATGGATGGAATTCGAAATTTCGGTACATGAATACAAAAAATCTCTGCTGGACACAAGCGGGATACGGCGCGAAGAATCGCAGAGGATTTGCGACAGAATGATATGCGATTTGACATGCACATGGACGGGTTCAGGGAACGAGCAAAGAATTACGGGATTCTGGATGGAACATGTGCTGACGGGATTTTCGACTACAGGCGCAGAAGTTCATTGAGGCCTACTCGGCCTTCTTGAAGCGTCAGGGAAAGCTCCCCATTCCTGGTTCGTCACCCTTGTTCTTTCTCTGATCCGACATCAGAAGTGTCACCGATTTCGAATATCTGGCTAATTTGTTTCGTCTAACAGGATGGGTTGACACTGTCAAGACCTCCGCCTCCAACGAGCTCCCTCCCCAGAACGCTGACTGGTACGATATTCTCTATCTCCGCGATTGATGAGAAGAAGCTCGGTTATCTAATCGCTTTTTTTCTCATTCAGGTTCTACGTCCGCGCTGCCGCTGTCGCCCGTCACATCTACCTCCGCAAGACTGTCGGTGTCGGTCGCCTCCGAAAGGTTCACGGTTCCACGAGAAACCGTGGCTCTCGTCCCGCTCACCACGTTGACGCCTCCGGTGGTGTGGACCGCAAGGTCGTCCAGGCCCTCGAGAAGATCGGTGTCCTCGAGCAGGACGAGGACAAGGGTGGCCGTCGCATCTCCCAGGCCGGTCAGCGGGATCTGGACCGCATTGCCAAGACCACCGTCGATGAGGAGGAGGAGGAGGACGAGGAGTAAATTATTTAACTCGCAGTCCTTTGAAATATTATTTTTTTCTCTTTTCCTTTTTCCTGCAAATGAGAACGATAGGTTCGGTCGAAGCGGGCTGAATTGTCAGATGATGGGATGGATGCAACGTTGGATCAAAGGTTCATTCTACAATGGCATGGCTTATAACGACCAGACGGGCTACGGGGGAGAGAGAGAGGAGATGGGATCAAATAATTCTGGAGAGAGAACAAAAAATTCGATTACCAGAACAAAACAAAACAAAAACTAAGGCATATTTTGTCCCTGTTCCATCGCAGCCTTGGGTATAAACTTCCCCCTCCCCTCTCATCACAACGGGCATGGCATGGTGTTGTCTGTATCTGGCGCTTTCTGTGACATTACATAAAAATTTGCCTTAGTTGTTGTTGTGGAATCGAACCCGAGCCAAAAGCAAAAAAGAGAGATATCCTACTTCATCTATCGTCTTTCGTCCTTCTTACGGCCTCCTGGGAAAAGAATAAGAGCGTGTTCTAGTAAGCAAGTGAAAAGCAAACCTCATTTTAAAAAGTTAGACTGTAAAATATACTTCTACATGATATCCGAATTCGACACCCACTACATCGAGGGCTTATCTCCAGTGGACTTCTCACGAGTCTTTAGCAGGTGAGAGATTTTTTTTGATTGAGATTAAGACCTGTTCCAACAAGCAGGCCGTTTCTCAGTCCAGAAGCTACGAAGTATATATCTCACTGACGTCGAGGAATGAAGACATTTCGGAATAAAAAAAAAAGCAATTCAATTGCAATCCATGTATGCTTCTAAATACGTATAATCCATGCAAAAGCACCACTGACGTTTAAAAACAAAAATGGGTATCTATCTCATGAGACATTTCTCATAAACCAAATCAGCCAACCAAAACTGAAGGCGCCCCCCGCTGCAGATGCTGTGATGATGTAATGCAGATGTGTCTGATAACAGCCAAAATGAGGTACCTTGAGCCAATGATGCGAAGGTGCGGGTCAAAACTAGAAAGATGGAGTAGTGTCGTGACACTATATAGACTCCATAGATGCCGGGGGTGTAATTTCCAACTTTGTGACGGCATATGCAAAACGAGCCTATAGTTCCCAATATAGGCAATATAGGCGGAGATGGCGAGTAGTCATTAATTATAAGGCTGTCAGAGCCTCGAGCTCCGATGGCGTCAGGTCGAGGTCGCCAAACTCATCGTCAGAAATCGACCCAGTTTTGGAAGGACTTGCTCGCACGGAAAGATGTGAAGCAGGGGCACTAAAACATCGCGAAGAGGAGCCTTTGGACATTCCAGCAGCTTTGTGGATGTCATTGGGCGTGCACGTCTGGCGTGGCCTAATAGATGGCGATTTGCATAATTCGTCGTCGAGTTCGGGAGAAGTTTCGCGGTTCAGTAGCGATAACGGCTCCCTTTCAGCGCTCGTTTGACGCTTGCTATATGGCTTTGGACGACGGGGAGTAGCCCTCGCCTGGGGACGCGCTCCTGGAAGAATGTTTGGATGTAGATTCTCTTTATCATCGAAATCATCACAGTCGTCATCATCGTCAGCCAGGTCTTGTGTTGATATACCAGCAAGGATGTCTTCCGGATCTTGATAGATATCAACTGAAGGCTCCGAAATATCTGTTGCTACTGTTTGGACATTCTTGTCTTCAGCTGATCCAAGGTGCGTCGCCTCCAAACAGGGACTAGGGATACCTTGATTCTCAATACTGTGTGATGGATGACCGGTCATTGTTTCGACAACAGGATGCTCGTCCGCAGGCATATGAGTAGTATTTGAGGTGCAGTGTGGTGTGTGATCTCCAGCCCTTTGTTTGTGGATATGATTGTCAATTCCCAACTCGTCAGGGAGCAGCTCTTGTAGTAATCTTGAAGTGTCGTCCTCAAAGGAATCACCTAGTGATTGAATGTTCCTCCTAACCTGGTCCGGTGAACACAATTCCTTCAATGTAACATTCACATTGTTTGGATTCACATTCTCCTCGTTATCCATCACTACTGTCTCTGCCTCACTGAGGTCTCCTTCGTCATCCAGATCCGAGTATTTGTCACTGTCCTGTCCAGCATTACTACGATCCACATCTATTCTCTCATCATCTGCTCGCTTTTCCTCGGTCGCATCTTGTTCTCCCGCATTACTGGCATTGTCTCCGCTCTCTTCTCCATCACTAGACTCCGTGTCTGATCTTTGTTCCTCCAGTGCTGGCTGCGGTGGCTTCTTTGCTCCGAAGAAATTCAAAAGCAGCGGCTGACTCGATGAGACCTTAGGCGCATTCGGATCCGGCAGCCCTAATCGTTTCCTCTCTTCTCTCGCTTTTGCCTCCTTCTCCGCTTTTCTCTTTTTCTTCTCACGAAGCTTCTTCTCTTTCTCACGGAGCTTGGCTGCGCGCCGCTCTCGCTCCTCTTCCCGCTCGATCCGCTCGATCTGGGACGCCGTGAACTGGAACCGTTTATTACTGCGCTGGTACCGGCGACGCACGGTTTTGGATTTCTCCAGAATCCGCCGCGGTTTCTCCGGCATCCTTGTCGACTGCAGGAGCGAACGTGTTGCCTGGCATTGAGATCGGAGTTGGGGTTGTTGTCAGACCAACTAGAAGGACCGACATCTCGGTTGTTGCGTCAACGGGGATACGTTCTACCGAGACAGCCCAATTATGCTCGACCATGCATGTCAAACTTAGACAGCCAGAACAGATAGCAGGGGGCCTTACGCCCATCATTACCCAGATCTTAGTGGTTGAACCCTTTGTTGATATCGATAAACTAGTATTAACCTTAACCCAACATACAGTTGCTCTAATTGCTGTAAGGAAAACAATTTATTTTAGGCAGCCTTCTTTAGTGTGATCACTTGCATGCATTTGTGAATTTTGAGTCACAGATTAGGATAAGCAACTTGTCCACTCTTATACTTCTGATGTATTATATTGAGCATTACGCATGTCCTCTATTGAGTTACATTAAGCCATTTACACCCACAGACAGGGGATGCGATATCATACGCCAGAACGTGGCGCAAATGATCTAACTTCGTAAGCCCAACCTCTTAGAGAAGTGTCCTTGAAGTTTGTCCATAAACTCACAGCTTAGACTGCCACTCTGGGTCCTCCACAGGATCCCAGCAGACGGGAGCGTACGCCCCGGTATTTAGGGAGTCCATATCCTCCTTGGATAGCTCGAAATCGAATACCTGAGCGTTCTCCTCGATGCGAGTGTCGGTTACGGACTTGGGAAGAGGAACGTATCCCTATTCAAGATCTCGCGTTAGCATCATCGGTGCACTGGGCGAAGTCTAGGGGACTACGCCATACCTTCTGCAAACTCCACCGCACGAGCACCTGAGCAGGAGACTTGTTGTGCTTCTTGGCCAGGTTCTGCAGCACAGGCTCATTCATGCGCTTGGCCTGGACGAGAGGGGAGTAGGCCTCGACAACGATGTTGCGCTTCCGGAGCCACTCAACCACGTTCTCCCTGGGGCACCAGGGGTGGATCTCATACTGGCCAACGTCGATCTTACCACCAGCACCACTGTTGATGTATGACTCGAGCTCGTTCAGGTGCTTCACTCCGTAGTTAGAGACACCAATAGAGCGAACCTTTCCGGCCTTTTGTGCCTCTACAAGGGCTCTCCAGGCACCCTCACGGTCCTCCTTCGTGCCGTAGGGAGCATGGATCAGGATCCTGTCAGTCGTGTCAGCGACATATCCGGGAGACGGCAAAGTTTCAAAGGAGGCAGGTCCTACAGGTCGATATAGTCAAAGCCGGCCTCCTTGAGGGAGTGTTCGATGGCTGCCTTGGCCTTCTCGTATCCCATCGCATTGACAGGGATCTTAGTAGTGTAGAAGATCTTGGAGCGGTCGATACCGGAGTTCCTGATAGCGTTTGCACATTCACCCTCATTCTTGTAGAACTTGGCGGAATCGACCTGCGCAAGTGGATTGTGAGATTACTGCCATGGGAAACTGTCCGGGGCAACTTGAACGGTAAAAGGATTGGCTTACATGGCGGTATCCGAACTCTAGGGCCTTGCGAGTCACCTTCTCTGTGATTTCCGGGGGCCTTCAAAAGCGTTAACGTGTCAAGAATCCAAAGCGGGATACTTCCGCTGGATGGGACCTACGTCTGATAAACCTGTTCATCAAAATGATTAGTATCGAGTTCATCATACAGATTATCGAGATGGCATCGTCTGCTAGAGCAATGGCTGCCAATTGGGGAATACTCACACCAAAGCCAACAACCGGGATCTCGTATCCGGAGTTCAACTTGTAAGTCGATTCGAGCGAGATGGGTGCCATGATGATGATATGCAACGAGTAACAGACGACTCTACCAAGTGAAAGAGAAGAATATACAGAAAATCGCTGGACAAAAGACCACAAGTTGTATTCGTAAGGGTCACTACCGCGGCTTTTATATTCTACCGTTTACCTTGGGCGCTGTTATGGGCCCCTTGATCGGCCAACTACGCGACAAAGGAGGGGTCAAGTGGAGATATCTAGGGAGTCACCGGCTTTACTCTGATGTCGCCATCAATACCATGACGAGAACCGTGTCTCGAATATCTAACCAGTTAGGAGTCCTCTGCAAAAACGGATTAACAATCATATTCTACAAAGGGTATAAAATCGACGTTTGGATAGTCATCTGCTGACGGCAGCTTGCAGGCTGCACGGATTTAGAGCAGACATATGAGCGTGGAATCATTGAATGGTGTTAAATCGCTCTTAAATCCGTTTTACCCAGCAGACTCCCGGCCGAACGCGGAATTTAGGGCTTAGGGCTATCATTATCGATAAGGCATACGCTAGCCCGGTTTTGGTCGGCATAAAGTGTCCCGCATTTCGGCGTGATTGCGATGATGTTCCCCGCGTCCAGGCATTGTCTATATCTAAGGCTGCACTTTTAGTGTCCAGTGGCTCCGGGTTATTGGGAAATCTTATAATAATCTCACACGCGATATTAGGAGGGACAGGATCCCTTTCCACAACTGAAATAGAGCCGGGCCAGGACGTCATCTCATCTGTTTCTCGATATCCCAGAGTGACGTCTGTATTGGCCGTGTCTTCTTGTTGCGTGCAGCAAGCAGTGTTCCTCAAGCAGTTTTATTGAATAGTTAGAACACTTTTTTTTGGAGCAGGTTTCATCCAAAATATTCGCCGCCATGCGTCTTATCAAAAGCGACATTGAGCGTAACGGCTCCGGTTCTGTTACTCTTTATCCCGAAGAGGCGGAGGACATGGTAGGCATCACACCGCTTCTAATCAGCTCTATATTGTGCAAGAATGGGCTTTCTGACCTTAAGTGTTCGTCATCCAGTGGCACGCTTATAATCTGATTCGACCAAATGACCTACTCCGAGCAAGCGCTATCCGTCGCGTTACGCATACATCCGACTCCGGGTCTACAGCCTCAGCGCGTGTCCATCTCACGCTGGAAATTCGAGTGAAGAATCTCGACTTCGATCCACAGAGCTCGCAACTTCATGTTTCCGGTCAGATCATGAATGAGACACAGCACACGAGAGTTGGACAACACCACACACTAGATCTAGAGTTGAATCGCAATTTCACATTAGTAAAAGAGGTGAGCGCTGAGGGCGAAGGGGTCGGATGGGATAGTGTGGCTATTGAGATGCTCAAAGACGCCGTCGATGAAGGCGGCAATCGAAGAGCAGAAGCGGTGGCGGTTGTAATGCAGGAGGGAGTGGCACACATCTGCTTCATCGGACAGTTCCAAACAATATTGAAGCAGAAAGTTGAGATGTCCATTCCAAGGAAGAGGCATGGAGGAGGAGACCACGACAAGGTTCGTAATAGATCCTCTCTCGGACCTAACGGAACTGATGATTGTCACAGGGCATGTCCAAATTCTATCAAGTGACTCTTGACACTCTACTACGGCAGATCGAATTCAACACCAGCTCAACGGCCGCAGCTAGCAATGAACCTGTGAAACCCATCCTGCTCGCATCTCCAGGATTCGTCGCGGCCGGATTTCAGAAACACATCCAGTCTGTCGCGTCGACGAGCACGCCAGCCTTGAAGCGTCTTCTGCCCAGCATCGTCGTGGTGCACTCTGCTTCCGGCTACCTGCACTCCCTCTCCGAAGTGCTCCAGTCACCTAGCGTGAAGGCCCTGCTCTCGGACACCAAATACGCCCGTGAAACCAAACTCATGGACGACTTCCTGGAACACCTCCGCAAAGACACGAACAAAGCAACGTACGGCGCCCGCGAGGTCGAACACGCCGTCGACCAGGGCGCCGTCGGCCGCGGCGGTGGCGTCCTCATCATCTCGAACCGCCTATTCCGGGCGCAGGACGTGACCAAGCGCAAGCGCTGGGTTGGACTCGTGGACCGGGTGCGCGATATCGAGGGCGGCGAAGTGCGCGTGCTTAGCTCTGATCATGAGAGTGGGAAGAGACTAGACGGTCTAGGTGGAGTGGCGGCCCTCTTGACATTTCCCATCGCGGACGATTTGGAGTCCGACGAGGATGACGGCGAGGATGCCGGGGAGGGGATCGTCATGGCCAATGGACAGGCCCCTGTCGCGGCGCATTGAAGCAAGGACGCCAATCCAACATTCTAGAAAAAGACCAGAAAAACGTAAAAAAGAAAAAAGAAAAGACAAACAAAAAAGCCGCATCGCACAACGTAGTCCCTTACCTGCCGCTAACACTTCTAAAGTACCCCATCCCACCCACGTTGTTGGAAACAGCTAGCGAAAGATGATCTTCTTTTCCCTTACTTGGTCAAAATCTCGCATATATCATGACTATATATTTCCTCTTTGGGAAATGATCAGGTGCCCATATATTCATCCTTCCTTTCCTTTCAACCTTCAGGCTTTAGGCGATTATGATCGTTACACACGGAAGCAAACAAGCGCATACCCGGCCATTTCCTTTCTTTCTTTCTTTCTTCTTAGACTAGGACGGATTTCGTCCCCGCTTCTTTAGTTCCTTTCTTACGCTTCCAACGGCCCTCTTCCATCCAATAAGGTCCACTCCGGAAAACGATGATCAGTTACTACTGTGATGATCATGAAATCGATCCCCGCATCAATAGTATCCCACCCTACCTTGCATTGCATACGACTGCGGATCCATACCATTTTCATCCATCATCAAAGCCACGTCAGATAGACGAACATGGATGACGCCCTTCTAGAAAACGATGCCCATTTCTAGCCCAGGGCTAGGAGGCAAAAAAGTCCCATCCGTCCCGAGGACTATCTTGTGTGTAAGCTGGGGATATGCGGGGAGAGTAAGCGCGGGAATTTTCTTCCCCGTATTTTCCCTTGCTTTGTGCTACGTCGATCTGTGCGTTCGGAATAATAATTAGAAAAGAAGATCAGACTAGTGAAAGGGAGAGGAGAGGTTGGTGACGCCGCTGCTGTGTAATGTGCCTTGATCCATGAACCATGATTTCATCCCATCCTTTGATTGATCAATTGGATTCGAGTCGATCAGATTGTTTGTTGATTATCTTTCCGGAACTTTTGGTATGTTACTGGAGATGGAACTGTGGAGGAGGGGGTATTTCTTTTATGGTTTGGGACATGTCACCTGAGCATCATAGCGACAATTCTTGTGGTAGGATAAAGAAGGCCTAAGCTTTTTCTCTTAGGAGCTTTCCAGATTTCGGATTCTGATAGGAATGGATGGGACGAATGGCTAGAGCCGGCCATCTAGGATAATCAATAATAATGAATGCTTGGGTGATCATAATTTTCTTGTTGGAGTTAATGGCTAGAAAAAAAAAACTTAATGCGTCTTAGGTCCAGTCTGGAGACCCCCAGGCGGGGAACTTCCCCAAGGGAAAGCAGTTGTCAATGGAAGGTTTCGTTGGAAGGTTTCTGGGTGAGCAAAAGAGAGGCAATGGAGGGGAATTCTGGCTCTGGTCAGATCCCATCAGAACCACCCGGATGTGCTACAAGGCGATTATTTCCGACCCAAGAGCTGGGCACACCTGCGTTTCTCCGCGTTGCACCCCCAGATCAGTGGTTTCTTCCAGCCTTTCAAGATTCGTCCACTCAGTTTCTAGAGAATTCCTCTCGTCAGATCACCAACGGGTCCGTTCGTGGATCCTGGTCGCGACGATGGCGCCTCTCACCGAACTTTGGGAGGAATATCCCAGGCTGTTGAGGCTGACGCTTATGCTGTGTAGTTGGGAGAGATGCCAAGCTGCTAAGGGACGCGATGCTGTTTGTAAAATCGCTCATGACCGGCAGTGACAGACCCGATCACGTCGGTCGGTTCTTGTACCTGGTGGCTTTCGGGTGGCTTTTTCTTAGCCATGCCGCCCGTTGGGAAGACCAGGAGGATCGGGAGGGGTTGTGCCAGTAGCGTATTTTGCCTAAAGACCTGTCGGGATTCCGGTTCAGGGAGAGTCTGTTCAGTGAAAAAGATCCCGATTGGGAGGAGAACTTAGCAGATTTTTTTTTCTCTCCGGGTCATCAGACACCATGAGATCTGACTGTCCGGGGGGTGTCCTCCGTCCCCCGTTGTCTCCGTATTTTCTCTCCCCACACCGGGGTCTAGCTGGCCTTTGCGCTGTCTCCAGAACTGAGGGATCAAAGGATTTATCCTCTTCCGTAGGAAGTAAAAACGGACGAGATGGAGACCAGCGCGCATCGTGATACGGGTGATGCAGCGTAACACTACAGTAGGGCGGCCGACCGGGTCCTGACGATGCTTGCCCAGTCAGGCCAACGCTGAGACCGATTCCGATGGATCAACCGGTTCGCCTGCCCGACTCGTTCTAGCAAGCACTTCTCGCCGAGCTGACTCGCGATCGACAGACGGAGCCACGCGAAATGCATTGAACAAGACTTGTCTCTGCTCCACTGCCATCATCCGGTCATCATTATTCGTGAGGCAACTCTCAACCCCAGCAGAGTTTGCAGTCTTCTGGAGTCTCTGGAGTCTCTTGCTGGAGACACGGACGATGACATCGGCCTGCCGACTGGCCTGCACGGCTCGGGAGATGACCGTGACGTCAGGCGCAACGCTAGCGGCGAGACTAAAGCGAAGAGATGCGTAGGATGGAGGTGAGAACCGGCGAGGATCAATGCCTCCTGGGAGGGAAGAAGAATACGAGGATGGCTGTCGGATGGCTCTGTATAACAATGAGAACAAGGAGGAACAGTATCAACCAAAGCAGTAAACGACAACAAAAAGCATCAGCCACACTCTGCAAGGGGTCGACGGTTGCCAAACCCGGTATGAAGACAGATCACTGCGCTCGTATTCTCTTCTCGAGGGTTGCAGTGATCGGTAGGTGTGGCTAGTCCCGATTGTTTGCGTGCATTCCAGAGACTGCTGTCTGTCCTGACTCGAGCTTTGACCCAGAGATCAAGGCCCGTTGCGGTCGTGGAGAACAACAAGACCTGTCTAACACGCGTTGAGTCTAGCGACCTCCACCCCCGTTGACGATAATGATATCGCCCCTCAAATCCTCCCCAGACATCAGTTCCCCACCGGGCCAAAGTGCGGGATACACCAATGATCTCTCGGGTTGTGTTTCTTCTCTATGCCCATCGACCAGGTTCTGCTGATTCCTGTTCCCGGCAGCGAACAACAGAGAGAAAAAGGGAAACCCTTTGCGGTGGAGAATGATTTGGGTTCACTCCCAATCAGCGGTCTGGCCGGTCATCGTAGAATGCTTTGCGCTTCCCGCTCTCGTCATGGCTCTCACGATGGATTTCTCTCGTGAGCCCTGGTCGATGTTTCCTCGAACGGGAATCCCGTGGCATCTGGGCCTCCGGTTCCCTCGATGGCGTTCCATCCGTCCCAGTCCTGTCCTGCACTCCGCTTCAAGGCTGACCCAAGGGTGCACTGGGGCCCCATAGTCTGGCTTGTGCTCCGGATGTTGTCCGTCTCTTATTAACGCTCGTCCCCCTCTCCGTGGTGACTGTGTCTTTTCAATTGCTTTCTTCTCGTCGAGTTAGTTCGGTTTTCTCGTTGTGGCAGGCTGTAGTTGATCACTCGTCCTGTTGATCTACCTGCCTGTTTGGGTCTATATAGACACTTGAGTCCCAGTATAGAAGGAGCGTCCTAGCGTTCTAGCTGGTCTTTTTTCCCAACCACACCGTTACCCTCGCTCGGGGAAAAGTTATTCTCCTACTGCTGCGTCTCCCCTTCACAATTGACCCTGGGACGCTTCCCAGAGAGACCATTGTGTGGACCGTCAACAAACAGCAGCCATGAGTGATAAGGTGCATGAATCAGAGGCCTCGTCGGCCACCCAGGCGGAGTACGCTACCAATGCCATTGACAAGGCTGCCACTCCGCAGCGCCGCCATGCGCACTGGGGCACTGATCCTGCCGTCGAACAGCAGATCTTTGATTCCCTGGAAAAGGCCCAGGCCGATGGGGAGCGCGATGACGGCAAGATCGTCATCACCGAGGAGGAGTGCTACGATCAGCTGGGGTACTCCTTTCCCGCGTGGAAGAAGTGGACCATTCTCACGGTCATCTTCCTGGTGCAAATCTCGATGAACTTCAACACCAGTCTGTACTCCAACGCTCTGGGTGGTATATCGGAAGAATTCCACGTCAGTATGCAGGCGGCTCGATGTGGTGCTATGATCTTCCTGGTTCTCTACGCCTTTGGCTGTGAGTTGTGGGCGCCATGGAGTGAAGAAATTGGACGGAAACCCATCCTGCAGGCCAGTTTGTTCCTGGTCAACATCTGGCAGCTGCCCGTCGCGCTGGCTCCCAACTTTGCTTCCATCATGGTCGGCCGTGCTCTGGGTGGTCTGTCCTCCGCAGGAGGCTCCGTCACCCTGGGAATGATTGCAGACATGTGGGAATCCGAGAACCAGCAGTATGCCGTTGCCTACGTCGTCTTCTCCTCCGTGGGTGGTTCCGTGCTGGGACCGGTCATCGGTGGTTTTGTCGAACAGTGCCTGCCCTGGCGGTGGTGCATCTGGATCCAGCTGATCTTTGGCGGCTTCGTGCAGGCTCTGCACCTCGTCCTCGTGCCTGAGACCCGTTCCACTATCCTGATGGACCGGATCGCCAAGAAGAAGCGCAAGAGCGGCGAGAACCCCAATCTCTACGGACCCAACGAACTGGTGCCTCTGTCGGAGCGCTTGTCTGCTCGAGAGATCCTGATCACCTTTATCCGTCCGTTTAGAATGTTCCTCACGGAGCCCATTGTGCTCACGCTGTCTCTGCTCTCTGGTTTCAGTGATGCACTTATCTTCATGTTCATCCAGTCCTTTGGCCTGGTGTACAAACAGTGGGGCTTCAGCACCATCGCCTTGGGTCTCTCCTTCATCCCTATTGTGGTGGGCTACTTCATTGCATGGTTCTCTTTCTTTCCCGCCATCAAGAGGAACATCAGAGAGCGTAAGGCCAAGCCGAACGATGAGCGGGCTCAGTATGAATCTCGGCTCTGGTGGCTGCTGTACACCGCTCCTTGCCTGCCAATTGGTCTGATTGGTTTCGCCTGGACCAGCCTGGGACCCCCAGTTCACTGGATAGGCACCATGGTTTTCTCTGCCATTGTCGGAATCGCCAACTACAGTATCTACATGGCGACCATCGACTACATGGTCTGTGCCTACGGTCCGTACTCGGCCTCCGCTACCGGCGGCAACGGATGGGCCCGTGACTTCTTGGCAGGTGTCTTGACTATCCCGGCAACGCCGTTCTTCGAGAGTGAGTTACATCTTCCCTGCGAGAAATTGGTATACTTATGCTAATGGAGTATTACAGACATCGGTGGAAAGCACCATCTTGAATATGCATCTACGATTCTCTTCTGTATCTCCTTCCTTCTCGTGCTTGCTGTCTATGTTATCTACTGGAAGGGGCCGGTTCTGCGCAAGCGATCTCCTTTTGCTCAGCAGCTGGAGGATGCGCGCCAGCACGCGGCGCAGGAAGTCACAGGCGACCGACCCGTCCGACCTGTGGCTCTCCGTGCTCACTCCTTTGCCCGATCTCAGCAGGAACTGTCGATTCGCCACACCATGGGCAGTCGCCAGGGCTCGAGCTCGCGGGTGAACTCGAGGATGAACTCGCGAGCCAATTCGCGCGTCAACTCTCGTGCCAACTCGCGGAGGAACAGTCTGGAGGAGGCTGAGGAGTAGACTCTTTTGTCTTACTCGTTCTGTTGTTGAAATTTTCTTACTTAATCACTTAGATGTAGGCGGAAAAGGATCCTGCGAAGGTCACTCCGTCAAGAGCAACCTACTCGCACGTCCCTTCGTTCTGCATTCTCGCGAAGGGGATCTGCTACGTCTCATGAACCACTTGTCATGTTTCACGTCGATTGATTTCACCATCTCTGCTCCAGTGGACTGAAGCTGGCTATGATACCTCCATCTTGCATCTCTATTCTTCGCTACTCCTCGTTCGCTCCATCTTCGGAGACCGCAGCCATCCCGTCCAGGGTGAGCTAGCGGATTGCATTGACAACTGAAAAAGTCATACTGTATCAGCTAGACCTGTATGTTTTCTAGCATGGGGCTTGGAGTCAGATAGAAGAGGAGGCTAGTATAAACCGTGAATAAAGAATTAAGAATTCCGCTCTGTTGGTCATTATGCTACTTTCAGTAAGCTTTCCTGTAGTCTTCCAGTTCAGGGCAACATCCCTAGTCTGAAATTTCCCAATATCGAGTAGATGTAGTGGCGACAATTCTGCCCATCATACACAATTCCATATCCGCACCGCAATCCGATGTGCTTGCTCTCGGTAGACCGAGAACATCGCCCTCTGCGTCGAGCTCTACCAGATCGAATGCATCTGCTCAAAGTCTGGACCACTACCGCAACCGGGAAGGATCAGCCGGGAGCCCCCTCCCGCCTATGACATCGGTGCCTGACACTTGACCGTGTTCGTCGTGTCGATTTCTTCGGGTCATGGGTCGGATTTGGCCGATAGTGGCTGGAGCAACGAGAATAATGAAATGGTTTTTTGACCGGGGGAGGGCCCCTCACATTCTGACATCTGTGGCCCACGGGAGTGGGGTCGGTCCAGACTGGATTTGGATGGTTTTCGAGTCCCGCTTCTGAGATGTAGGTCGGAATTCTTGGGAGCGGATAACGGTAGATAAGATAAAATAGAATAGACGGGAATGGTAAGAAGATCTATACAGACGGGATTAATTTTTCTTTGTTTTACTCTGCTATATTTGGTTGTGTAGAAGTACGAGTATGAAGTTGCTACTACGTACTCTAGTCGTTAGATGGGATATACACCGTTACGTAGGTGGATCAATTAGTTCGTACTCTAGTTTCGAGTAGTGTAGTTTAGAGTGGGTTCGTTCGTGATATGGCAGGATAGTTGGATACTGTATTAGCGATGGGGAGGGAGGGGCATACGTCATAGGTTTGGCTTTGCGTGTACTCTATGTGCATAGAGGTGGAGAGGATGGAGTGAGCGAAGGAGGAGGAGGAGGCTTGGATGCGACTTACTTATTCGCAGTCCTTGGATGATGAGATGAGGAGAGGATAGAATAAAGACAATAAGAGAGAGGAATATTTCACCGTGTCGAGGTACAGGTATGTACTCGTAGAGTTAAAAGTGGAATAAAATAAAATGATAGAATTTATGGTACATTATTTGATTATTTGTGAGGCATTTCGAGGATAAAAAAGGGCCGAGGATATACTTCTCGTATTCTATCGAATCCTAGGGCACGGAAGCATAGCAGCCATATTGACTATCTGAAGTGTCAGCTTATTGCTTGCTTGAAGATTAGATGTTTGGGGGGGTTTCGAACCCATATTTAACCCCCTAATTAGACCAAGCCGATTCTTGGGATCTAGTTGATTACTAATAATCAAATAGTAATTAAAGAATTTGCCACAAAGGGCGATATGACGGATCACCCATGTAGGTAATCTCCTGGCGCCGACATATTCTTCATAGTCCACTGTTCATATTTCCACATTGGAAATCCCGCTCATTCTGCTTTTATCAGCCTGAGATAAAAATCAAAATTGCTACAACCATCGTGACTATCATTCCTGCTAGAAAATACAACTATTCACATAGAGGGATACTCGAGTAAAAGTCCATAAAAGACGGGTCTGAATCAATCAATTCATCCTGGCTGCATTGTTGCAAAAGATCACTGATTGCCTGCCCTGTATATTCCCGCATAAGTTCATCTGTCCCTTGTTCGGTGAACACATTTGGGATGTTGATAATTTCGTCGCCTACATATTAATTTTAGAAACTTACGGTGACCTAATCTTAGGGAAAAGAAAAGAAAAGAAACATACCCAAATTGTCAAAAACTAGAAGCAGGCGATAGATACATCGTCGTGCCTTCCAGGTCATCAAGCTAGTTTGTTCAAATATCTCCATGGTTGAAAGGCACGCATCAAGCTTTTGTCGAATCTGTTGCAGTGACATGCCGGGGATCGCGTCCTGTTTGTAAATCAGGAGAATTGCAAAGAGATGCAGAGTTGTTGTGAACACTAAGAGTATTATTCAGATTGATGTACGCTTCGGATTCTTCGGGTTAGATAACCTACATGTATAGTTGCACATATAGTGTGCAGCATACATCTTGATGAAGTCAGCGCTAGAGGTGTGGATGGTTTGTATGGTCTCATGGAGTTCGGTGATAGCAATCCAGTCATGTTGTATGGCTTGATGGCTGTTCTGACGCAAGTGTTCAAGCTCCCAGTCTTTGCTCTTGCCATGCAGAAGAGTCTCTAAGAGTGATGCGAGAAGAGGAAAGTTGATAGCCATACATGCTCGATAGTAGCAAATCGAGAGAACTGCCCGCATCGCGATGAAAGGGCAAGTCGCTGAGAACCCATCAGCTAGCGTAGTTGAAGATATGAGCCCTTTGGAGGAAGTAAGATCGTCTCGCCATTGTCCCAGCCGACAAAACAGATGGTGTCGTCTGCATATACGTTCTGAGGTGGCAGGCTGACCCAGACTTTCGTAGTTGCTGATATAAAGCGCATCTATAGCGTTGGCAAGGATAGTATTCAGACGCCTCCCAGTGTTAATCCAAGTATACTTCGGTAGTGCGTAGCAAGACTTACGTGAGGTCGATAAAGTGCCTAGAACTTAGGGTCACATCTGCACTTAGGTTCTGGTCCCATTCGAAATTTGATAAAGTCTCAGAGATCATTGATGGCCGCCCTTGTGTCAAGCTAAATAGCCTGCGGGAAAATGATATTGGCATCAAGAAACAGAGTAGCAGTCGCACAGTAAGTAGGTACCTGTCATTATCGACCACGGCTGCCCATAACAGCTGACGAGATCTTTGCTCATTTGGGGCGTGACCCTCATCATTTAACACGTGGAGACCAATCTCAAAAGCAGCCTTCACACATATTGCATGCGTCGTGTAGCTCGAGATAGAACGCTGGTGGTTTTGCTGAAACAAGGAAAGTAGGAGAAGTGACTGAACTAGATAACGTCAGCAGTGGGTGATACAATTCTTCCAGGGTACGTTACCTAGGTCATAACTTGATCCTTGTAGCGTATGCATGTTTAGCAGCCCCATTGCACGATGATAGAAAACCTCTGATTGAGCATTGCCCAAAGAGGCTGATGCGTGAGCCCATATTATATTTAGTAAAACGAGGAGCACTCGCGAGAATCTTGGCGGATTATTATTTCTGGCCTTTTCATGTCTTTGAATTAAATCGGTGCTGCTGAGATACGGCAGCATCATGCCAACTGACGAGAAAAATCTATCTAAGAGGCGGATTCCATCTGATTTGGAGGGCAGACTGCATATATCATTGGAAGTCTTTGGTAATGACTTCTTCCTGAATAAAGTGGGAGAATCTGGAGGTTTTTCGTGTGAATAAGTGTCGGGTAATTTCTCTTCAAAGGTATCATCTAAACTGATCGGCATGTAAAGTATCGAAATTCTCCAAAAGGCTGTTGAGAGGAATTGAAACACTGCGTGATTTGAACATGGGCCTGTCACATGTAAGCTATTCAACCCAACAAGACCTCTCGTAATCTGAAGATACTACCAAAGTATCCAACATGGCTTTGATGCTTTTCATTAAATGCATCTGTTGCTATTAAATCCACCGTTGCCTCATCGTCATCGACCGCCTGGCCAATTTCTTCGGACTCTGATGGTTGTACACTATGTCCATCAACTTGACATACACCTGGAGATGTCTGCGGAGTCAAGTGGCCGTCATTCTTGTCACTATGAATTCTGCAGGTGGTATCATCTGAAGCTAAACGAAGCTGGTCTTCTAATTGCTTGATTCGTCGTAAAAGATCACTCTGCGTCCTGTAATGCACGATTAGGCGTTTTGTTCTTGACGACGGATGAACGTAAGAGATCTTTTACCTTTCGTATCGAGCTTTACGCAAGCTCTTTGCAGGTAGTCGGTGGTAAGTACATTCAAAATGCGAAGTCTGACATCGTAAGCAGGAGGGCCTTGATCCCTCACACTGCCTTGATCAATAACTATATTTCCTGTTTCGAAAATCCAGCAGATGGTCGAAAAGTAATATGCTTACCTTCAGTTTGCGCGCTCTACATTCCGTGCACGCAATTTCTGTACGGGGTGTTCGTCGTTGCGTTCGTTGCATCTTTGTTCAAACAGCTAACCTAGAAAGATTTCACAGACATTGGGTGTGGTGGTAGAGGACCAAGGAGGATGAAGACAGACTGCTAGTACGGAGTAGGTTAGCTCTAGAAACCTCGAAAATGCGGGGTTCCCCAGATCCATGCAGCTCTCCGCGCCAATCGGGTCGTTGATTCCCGTGTACATCTTGTCTTGTCTGAGGCAGAGCTTGTACTGAGCGTCACTGGGGGTAGATTACTGAAGAAGCTTGTTAAAAATACGTCCGATTGGCTGTTGTAAATTTGTGGACTTAGAGATATAAAGCTGAGTGTGGACGCATCTCTTACTGCCGGGCAGTAGAAACTTCCAATCTTGCCTTCGTCAAGCAAGCTGAAAAGAACGGCAAAGTAAGCCATGGCTGTCATCATTGATCAGTTAATCGCAAACCCAATTCTATTTACCGGAATTGCGACTGTCATCACTCTTACTGGATATGTTATCTACTGGGGTTATCTCCACCCTTTGGCACAATATCCTGGGCCTTTCCTGGCGTCGTTAACGGACTTGTGGCAAGTTCACCAGTTCGTAACACTTCAACAGCCTTACCATTTGACAGAGCTACACGAAAGATATGGCCCAATCGTTCGCTATGGCCCTGATAAGATCAGTATCACCTTAGAGGAAGCCGTTCAAGGTATATATCAAAAGGGGGGCCGATTGATGCCCAAGACCGAGTTCTATGATGCATTCGGATCCGTACATCCGAATGTATTTGGAATGCGTAATGAGGCAGTGAGTAAGATGTATGAGATGATAGTGGAACGACATGCTAACTACATTTTCCAGGTGCACTCGACCAGAAGACGGCAGATGTCCCACAGCTTCTCCACCAGCTATATCAAAGAGATGGAACAGCACCTCGATGTGAACATCGGAATCCTAAAAGAGAAGATTCGACAACATAGTCTGAATGGAGATGTCTTTGACCTAAAGAAAGTTCTGCATTACTATGTTATTGACGTTCTGGGAGAGCTCGCCTTTAGCCAGTCGTTTGGAGTGCAAGAAGCGGACGATGAGGCTCGTGTTCCTCCAGTTGTCGAGCACAGCCTTCTCGCAGCAGTTACTGGGGCATGGCCTGGTATGACAAAGACCTTGAGGAAATGGCTGCCTCTCGTTCCACACAAAGGTCTTCAAAAGCTGTTTGAGGGCCGGAAGGCTTGTGCGGACCTTGCGTCGGCGTCCGTACAGCGGAGATTGAAGCATCTTCGCAGGGACTCCTCTGCTTCAGATGCTCCTGAGAGAAAAGATATCCTGACAAATTTGATCAGAGCTAAAGATCCCGAGACTGGAAAGAGCCTTACGCAGACAGACCTCGAAACTGAAGCTTTTGGATTCATGTAAGCTCCTGAATACTGACATCCTCGACCATCTAATGCTGAACGCCTGTCTTAGAATCGCGGGGACGCACACAACAAGCGCAACAGCTTCATTGCTTTTTTACCACCTGCTGCATAACCCTGAATACCTGGCCGAGCTTGTCGACGAGATTGATAGCAAACTTCCTCTTCTAGATGATAATCAACATGCATATCTCATTGCTGACGCAGAGGCATCGTTGCCTTTTCTGCGTAATTGTATGCGCGAAAATTTCCGCATCACCCCCGTGTTCACCATGCCACTCGCCCGGCGAGTGATGGCTCCAGAAGGCCTAGTCATTTCTGGACAACATATCCCTCAAGGAGTAGGTTTGACATTCACAAAATCATAAAAGATCCGCGACAACTGACCATCCTTTTTGTATAGATCTCAGTTGCGGTCTGCAATCATGCGTTTCATCATAATCCGCATGTCTGGGGTGAGGACCACAATGTCTTCGATCCACATCGATGGGATCAACCAGAGATGGCAGCAAAAGCGCGGTATTTGATGCATTTTGGATTAGGTGGGCGTCAGTGTATCGGAAAGACGCTTGCCACTGCCAACATCTACAAGCTGATGAGTACATTACTTGCGCAGTTCAGGTTCGAGCTGGCAGATGAGCAGGAACGGATTGATTCGGAGAAGGGAAACTATAGGGGCAAAATTCCCGAGTTGGTTAGTGTTGGAATAAGTGATCTGAAGCATCCTCTGTTTGTTCGGGCTGCGTTGAGAGGACCGGTCCATTGAGAGCCAACCAGTTTCCCTGCGATGGTATTTTCGTCTATTTTTATCGTTGTGACAGGTAGTGTGATTTCATTCTGTGCTTTCGACCGGAAATAATCATATTAGATGGCTCTATAATGAGAAATCTAAACCAATGAGAGAGAGGAGAAGAGAAAGGAAGCAGTGCCGTGGGATCATGATAGGGAAAGCTCTGAGAAAGCGAGGCAGACGAACCAGCACAGACGTCAAGAGAATCATTAACTTCTATCGAGTCGTTTATCAGCAACGAATTCATGTATTTGAAGACCGATAACGACAGACCTTGATATAGGACTGGAATTTAGCCACTATGGTAACAGCATGAATCTAGGGCATCTAGATCGCCTTCCCCGCGCCCCGCAAGAACTCTCCGGATGCATTAAGCTCTTCCCCAGCGGTTAGGAAGAAGCTGTCCGATAGAACTAGCCTGCTGACAGACTAAGCTTTAAGGGACTATTTAATGACCTGCAACTTTCTGTTCTCGAGCTGAGGGCCCTGAGATTGAGTAGTTTTCTGGCTGAAGTACTATCTTACTCGATTGTCAGGTCATTATCTATAGCATCGGATTATTCATTATGCGACCTGATATCGAGGAAACTGAGGACGATATCACTTCCAATGCACGAGAGGAGGATATTAAAGAATCCTTGGACAATCTTTCGCCAAGGTGTGCTATAACCCATCGTGCCCACAATTAGGGATTATGTGTGAATGATGAATGGAGTATTCTTACCGTCATTGTGTTCTGCCAATATTCCTCAATTAGGCCATGTATAAGGAATCCTTCTTTCTTACTGTACAAGACGTCTGCTTCTATAGTGATATGATCCGGGCACTCTGTCCGCATATGACTCCATTTCCATAAAGAAGTCCATTTCTATAATGTTCGACATTGGTCAGCCAGCGTTTCGAGCAGTATGTACGATTGCCTCGATGAAAAGATTACTCACAAGATAACTATTATAATTTATGAGGCGGGATAAATCCACGAAAAGGAACAAAGGATATATAAAAAGTCCGCCTTCCTGAGAGGCAACGCCTAAAAAACAGGCGAAGAGAACACGAACAGTATATGAAATCTACCACGTATGTTAAAGATCCCGCGGCCCTACCGCAAAGGACGAAATAAGAAGTCTCGGGCCCTTTGCAGGGCACTCGAAGACTGCTTGTGATACCCAGAGACGAAGGAGCTACCCGGGGTTCAAGCGACTACATATAGACGAGAAGTCGGAATCCTATTCACCTTCGTAAGAGGGGAAAGCTGGGAACACTAGTGATTCAATTGACAAAGAGGGAAGAACGACTTGTAGTGACTATGTCGCAGAGGACAATTGAATGTCGTGAAAGTACAATAGTGAATTTAATTTTGTTGAATACTTGATATGGTACTCGTGAGCTTTATCAAACTAGATAACGGTGCCATTTGCCGCAGATCGGCTATGCCGGAAAGAAAGGAACATGGCTATATTTCAGTAAGTCGAGATGTATTTCAATTACGCCAACGGGTATATCTCCTCCGTGGCAATGTATGGATCATCACATTTAGTGCGCACAAGTAACCTTACAAACGAAAATATGCATAGGATCATGCCTTACACAGACCCAATACATCCTCCGGCAATGTCCAATCTTTCATCAAGTCGTTACGCGTCTGAAATTGCATCAGTAACCCGGCCTCGAGGTGCCAGCTTATATGACAGTGGAAAGCCCACATCCCTGGGTTATCGCTGCGAAACCGGATCAGCGCCCATCCATAGGCGTCAACTGTCACGGTGTCTCTCCGCAGGGGGTTCGTTGTGTTTAGTGAGCCATAGGTATTCCAAGGGAAGTACATCTCCGGAGACGTAGCTAGCACCCAGAATTCGTGGCCGTGAAGGTGGAACGGATGCGCTCCGTCATCGAAGTTTGAGATGAGAACGTCGACCACCTGGTTTTCGGGGATCCCGATGATATACTGATTTGAAAGGTCGTAGGAAGGTGTGACTCCCGAGACATTGTACGTCTGGTTCCCAGCATGAAGACCTGAGACAACTCGATTGAGAGTCGGAACGTCTGACATTGTCCACGAAGTAGTTCCATTGACATAGGCTCGATCCAAAGCATAGTCTCGGATCGAAAATGAGAACTGAAGGGAGTAAAGGGTATCAGCCGGAGGTGCTGATTCCGGTTGGGCTGGCGCGAGTAAAGTAGAATTGAGATCTTGGCACATGACGTTCCTTGCGTCTGACCAGTCTGTGGAGATCTCGTCTTTGGGATCCATGCTGGTATCTGTATATGTCAGGATGCCCTTCATACCGGAATCGAGTACGGGGTTGTTGGTCGCGAAACAAAAGGTGTTCATGTCAGCGCGAATCCAGTAATTGGCTACTTCTTGATTGGCTGTCAGAATCACCGAATAACGCTGAGCGACAGCGATTGCAAGTCGGTGGACATCTAGCGGTTCAACCATGGTGGCGTCGGCTTCGATAACCGACAGCGTATGGTTGTCTACTGAGAACTGAAACTCAGCGAATCCGCCCGCATTGATCAGTCGAAGACGATGCCTCTGGTTCCTTTGCACCGGGATTACGGCCCGGGTCGAGTTATCGTAGCAGCTATACCCGCTATCGGCCCCCAGAGATGAACAATTGAAGCTTCGTATTGTTAGCATAATCCTGGTAGCAGTATATATATGGCATCTTACTAATTGGTACCCTGCATAAGGCCGTTATCCGGAACTGGTTCAGCGTTCTCGTTTCCACTGGCGAGATACCCAGGAATGAGAGTCGAAGTAACATTGTGATAGTAATCTTGAAGGATCACGACTCGGTCATGGTCGTAAAGTTCTCTGAAATGAGCCTCTTCGGGGGCATGAACTATAAGAGGGCCAAAGAGACCGTCCATATACTGAGTGGAATAGTGGGAATGATACCAGAAGGTCCCGTACTGATTTTCGATCGTGAAGTTATAGAGGAAGCTCCTACCTGGAGGAATAGGACACTGGGTGATTCCGGCCGTGCCGTCCATCCAATTGGTACCGTTCTGAAACATCCCATGCCAATGCATAGAGGTAGACTCCGACAAGTTGTTTGTCACATTGACGAGAATTCGATCACCTCGATTTGCTCGGATCAAGGGACCTGGAAATTGCCCGTTGATGACAAACATCTTGCGAACCACGCCTGTCAATGCATATCAGTTTTATGTTCATATGGGAAGTGAATAATAAGTATGACACTCACCATCAGGAGCAGCGACGATCTCCGACAATATGAAATCATAGCTCCGTGTAGAAGGATTAGCATTGATGTCCCAAGTATCCATGTCCAAGTCATACTCGGAGATGTTGCGTCTCCATGATGGAAGCGCTTGGGAAGCCGCAGCGCTGCTGCTTGCGCTGGGGACACTCGACTCTACAGCGGGGACAGCAATGCGCTCATGTTTTAGCCCTAGCCCAAGGCCCAGACCGAGACCCAGGGCAATGATGATGAAAAGAATAGCTGATCCAACGATAACAAAAGCAAGTCTAGTTGAACGCTTCCGATTGTTGACCGGCTGTGCATCATTCATCTTCTCCTGCCCTGAGGCCGATGGTGAACTCATCATGCCCATGAGTGCTGAGATGCGCTGGAGCGCCAGTTCACGCCGCAAGTACCAGGCATGAGCCGGACGACTACTGGACCTAGAAGAATAACTAGGACCAGGAGAATAATAGTAATCAATGAGTTCTGAGTCGCAAACTAACCTGTCAGAGACTCTTCATCCTTTGCCACGAGTTTACAGGCATCGGTCCAGGTCCGCGAAAGATGCCGACCAACCGAGCGGAAGCTTTTGAAATACGAGGAAATTGACGCTTATCGCACGGCGATGAAAGATCGAGAACACATGCCGGCTACGGGAACGACTTTCGAAGGTTGCATTGGAGTGACCTGAAATTTTTCGATGCGTCGTTTCCGCGATGTTAACAAGCCGCTCGGAAACGTCCATTCCAGCACGTGCGGCAGGCGGGATAGGCGGGTTCATGTCGAGGCATTTTAGCCTAGGATTGCGACGGTCCCTGGTAGTTAAACATGTTTTAGTCCCGTGAGACGCATTGCTATCACCTTCCTAGCTTGCAGAAGCCTAGCGAAATCTCGGGCAGTCTCCGGATATAACGACAAATCATTTTTGTCAATTAACTATCATGGGTTCTAGAATAGAATCCTTCGGGTGCGACCGACAGGAACGGTGAGGGTACCCGCGTTGGCTTGACCGAAGGGACCTTACTCGCGGGGAGCTAATGGCATGCCAACTGTCGAGTAAGAAGCGACCTACAGGCAGCGTGGTGACGCTACCCATCATCATTCCTTCGTAGCAAGGTTGCCCTTCTTAAAGTCCTCATGGGTAGCTCGGATATCGTGTAATTAACCCTAGTACCACGTTATGAGCTCTCAGAACTCTATCGAGATCAAGGGTCCCTTCACATGCACGTGGTAGGACTCCCGGGGAGACTGCTGAATATAAAAGCGATGCTCTGATCCTCTTTTTCTTTGTATCGGTGTCCATCCCTCTTCAGTTCAAGGAAGTGCGACAAAAGCAAGATGAGAGCCTCGATCGCTAACATCCTCGCCACCGCCGGCGTCGCCTTGGCTACCACGGCTACCGTGAAGGAACCGACTCTCCAGGAAATTGAAGCGGCCGCTGCTACTACGCTCCCGCTCAGTCCTGTTTCAAATGTCAATGGCCTTGCCTTTAACAAGTTTTACCAGATATGGCTGGAAAACATTGTGAGTAGTGCCATCGACATTGTTGTTCCTGCTGGAAACAAAAGGTCATCACGTGATCACCGCTAACCCTATATGAGGACTACTCCGCCGCCGCCGGTGATCTCAACCAGCAGTATCTCGCCAAACAGGGCATTGCTCTGACCAATTACTGGGCTGTCACTCATCCGTCCGAGCCTAATTACTGTGCTTCAGCAGGTGGTGACACTTTTGGAATGGACAATGACAATTTCAACCAGGTGCCCGCCAATGTCTCCACCATCGCCGATCTCTTCGATACCAAGAACATCTCCTGGGGAGAATATCAAGAACACCAGCCCTACCCCGGTTTTCAAGGCTTTAATTACTCCAATCAGCAGAATTATAAAAATGATTACGTAAGAAAGCATAATCCGCTGGTTTTATTCGATTCCGTCACCCAGGACAACAACCGGCTGCGTCAGATCAAGAACTTCACATCTTTCTACGACGATCTGGAGAACCATAGCCTTCCTCAATACGCATTCCTGACGCCTAATATGACTAATGATGCCCATGATACGGTTTGTTGAATTCTGGAGAGTTATTTAGACGTAAAAATCGCTGACTCTTCCCAGAACATCACCTTTGGTGCTCAGTGGGAACGGGGATTCCTATCAAATCTCCTGAACAATTCATATTTCATGGAAGATACCTTGCTTCTGCTCACCTTTGATGAGAGTGAGACATATCCCAAGCCCAACACTGTTTTCAGCATTCTGCTGGGTGGTGTTATTCCGGAAGAACTCAAGGGAACCGAGGACCACACGTTCTACACTCATTACTCCACCATCGCCACCCTGTCTGCCAACTGGGGCCTTCCTTCTCTTGGGCGCTGGGATTGTGGTGCCAATATTTTCGAAATTGTTGCCAACAAGACTGGCTATGTCAACTATGAGGTTAACACGACCCACCTGCTGCTCAACCAGACTACTCCCGGTCCTTTCTCGACGAACACTTACTCCACCTACTCTCCTGACTGGCCCATCCCGGCTACTTCTCTCCAGTGCTCTGCTGGACATGGAATTCTGGACCAAGTCAAGCAGACTTATGGTCATTTGGAGCCTACTTACAACTACACCAGCCCCTTCCCGTATGACACCAAGACGGGATACAATGTTGACGTGACTGCGACGAGGCCGAATGTGAGTTCTAATACGACCTCCAACTCCACTTCCACTTCCACCCCTTCGGCCAGCAAGTCCGCCTCTGCCGCATCCTCGCTGTCGCCCAAGATGTACAGCTTCTCGTCCGCTGGTCTCCTCGGAGCTCTGTTGGTCGCGCTGTTCTAGGCAACAGAGAGACCTTTGGATATCCAAAGAACAATTGTCCTTGTATAGCTTGTTGCAATAAAGTTGAATAAACGAATGATCTGTCTGTGGTAGTGAAACTAACGTTTCCTTGCCATAGGATTCAAAGCACCCTGCTCATCCTGATCACCCTGAACACCCTGAACACCCCGGCCATCCTGGCCGCTAATTCCTAGCCTAAATCCATGGTATGTGTAAAGAAGTGGTGGAAGCTCTGCATGTATATAATCCTGTAAGGGAAGCTCAATGTGGCTCTATTTTTATTCAATAGAACTCATTTAAACCCACAATCTCGCCCTGGTGCGTAGTGCACTCCACAAAAATGTGGATGACACGTCATCCAGCAAAAAAAAAAAATACTAAATGATATCAATTTCTGGCGTTGCTTTCTCCGGGTCTTCGTCCAATGGGGGGGCACGAAGATCAATTGGCGCTACAGCCGCACCTGTGACTGGGTGTGGGTAATGGAATGGAACGACCTGGAACCATTAATATATTATCCAAGAAGCAGCGCATTGTCCCCAGCTTCGTTCTGAATAAAAACAGGGAGCACGAAAACGAAAGCTAGCACGTACCCGTGTATCTGGCCACATCATATTCTTGGGCGTAAGCTCATCTGGACCTGCCGGGTCCTCGGGATACGTCTTACTGAAGAACGGCACGTAATTGGGCCGCGTCTTCTGCCAGCCCTTGTCGAATTCGGCATGCCAGAAAGGAAAGTATCGCAGATGGAAGATTTTCCAAATGCCATCCTCCAGGATATACTCATTTTCGTATATGCTATTGTATGAAGGTTAGTATATAGCTGTTTAGTCTCGTCCAATCGGGTGATTTCCCAACCCTCCGGGTCCGGGATGAGTGAGTATGTCCAAATAGGGATACATTCTAGAAAGGGAACGAAAGATAGGTAAGGCGCATGTACCCTCCTTCCCACCATTGCCTTTGCGTCACTTTATCACCCAGACTCTCATGAGTCCCCGCGCTCATCAGAGTCCGGAGCCTCATCTTCGCTATCCAGTATGGACCAGAGGTGTCGATGTCGACAATGTCCTGAGCTAAAAGATGATCAAGAAGGAATCCCTCCACCGGTCCATTTCGTCCGCCAACGAAATGTTTTTGGAAACGATCGACATATAGCCTTTTGGCGCCAGACTTACCAAGGAACCGCCCACCGAGAAACTGAACGGAGGTATCTGGGTGATTGGCGAAGAGGTCGACGACCTATCGTGGAAAGACAAAAATTATATCATTCGAAGCCCATACTGAAGTTGAAATCACCGAAACTTCTTCGGTTCGGGGAGGGAGGAGCTCACTTCTTGGTACAGGCACTTGTCAATATAGTAGCCATATTTGTGGTGGAGTTTGCGAACTTCTGACTCCGCTGTATGCAATGTCAGCGACCACATATTTATCCTATATTACCTAGAGAGCTGTTACCTGACAGTATTTGCACCTGCCTCCGAAGATCCTCGACGACGGCGCTCAAATCAGTTTCAACCATGTTCTGTGACAAATTATGATAGGAAGAGAAATATTTTGTGGTAAAGATGCCAGGCAATTTTAATCTTTCTGGTTTTGAATTCAGTCACTTCGCAGCTCTATCGTCCAGGATGCTACGGACAACTTATAAGTGAGATACCTAGCGAAGAAACAATAACAATTTAGGACTAATATTACTTCCTCGGAGTATTACAGCCGATAAACCCTTCATGGCAAATTATGAGAACTCAGTGGGGTACTCAAGGTAAGTGATATTTTCCCACCCCATATGTCCTTCAGATATTTGCAGAGCTTAGAAAAGTGTGCTGCTAGTCTATGCTGATTTCATCATGAAGCTATTATTATTATTACTCTTCTAGTCCCTTGGATATTCTCACGAGAATAGAATATCCCTCGTAAGTGACCCTTCAAAATTGCGTAGGAAGTACTCTCTATACAATTAATTTTGACCCCACAGCCGTGGGGCCTAAAAGAGGGGTTTAAGGTCATGCATGCAGCTGTGCTCGGCATGTTTTTCACCTCAGGAACCGATTTCTCCGCGATGGAGAATCTGGATTATCCCCGCAAAACACTTTAACCCACAACCGCCATCAATTGGTGAGAACTAACTGTCAATTCTTGCGACAGACTAGGTTAAATTTCCACTCTAAATACTATCCCAAGAGGTAAACCGTGTATATCTAAAAAAATGTGCAATGCCTAAGAAATTATCAAATCCTCAATAAGAGGCATAAATGGCCATGCAAGTAGCGGAGAGACAGCTCAAGTACCAGGATGGAAGAAGTAACAAAGATTAAGTCTATGCAACAAGCCAGGCTTTCTAGAAGGAACTCACATTCAGGTCCCAGGAACGTACGGTTTCCAAACCCGGCGCAAATTTTGTAAATCTCAAATGATCGGGTAAAATTGCGCTGCAAGTTCTGGAGTGTTATCTGCTGCACTAGTCAAGGTTGAGAGTGTTTAATCGATACTGGAATCCAAGGTGACTGGAGATATGGGTTTGCTGTCTGTTGTTGTGACTATTTGAGATAGTCTGTAATATAAATATGGCTTCCAAGGAGTCTGGTATGGGTTCACGCATCTGGCTCTCTATTGCTATTTTGTTAGTAATATATGATATTTTCCCTGAAGCTATGAAAGAGTCTGTTCTGGGTGTTCCCCTGGTTTGGCGTTGGACAGATGTGTTGTAATTTAGAGTAGCTTTAGGATCTGTGTGCCACTGGAGCTGTCTAACTTTCAGCTTCGGATTGAAGCATGAACCAATAAATATTTAGGCATGTGTGTGAGTCGCTCGCTAGAACCCTGCCAATCTGCGGGAACTAGTAGATAGTAAGGATTAGGTTATAATGTTGTAAAAGAAAGTAAACAGCAAATATCAAGGACATCAAATCCAAGAATAAAAATTCGACAAAAATTCTATTCACTGATCGAGACAAATTACGTGGGATTCTCCTTGAGATCTTCTCAGCAATTGCTGCAAAGGTTATGTGTATGTCGAACAGGCAGTACGAAAAGAGCGCAAGAACAACTGATTGTGAGTCGTAGATCTGAATAGATCATCGTCTCGCAGTTGCCTCGGATACAGCACATCTTAACTTTATAATCATGCTCTGCTGCCGCATCGTCACTGAGGTGTTTGCCAAGAAAGGGTAATCTCTCGCAGTACTCGAGTTAGGACGTTTTCAGACATATCCTCCCCCGAATCAGGAGTGCTGGAGAGTCGCGCCAAACCCCATCCCCCCATGGAATAGCTAGTGCATCCTTGTTCGGACTACTCATTTCCCCTAGTGATCCTGTTAGTATGTGGGTACGGTGCAAATATGAAGGTGAGGTGACCGCCTACTATTCCAAGGAATCCCCCAGAATCTTGAAGCCGTTCAGACCTATCCTATCTCTTGCTTTTACCGTGTGATCTGGGAGAACATCATTTGGGAAGACCCAACGAAGATAAGGGATTCGCATTTTCCTAGGGAATCTTAAACCAAGGTTTAGTGTCTCGTCTCGTTCGATTGATTTCTTTGTTGTCGACATTAAGTCCGGTCATACTAAAGAATAATAAACGACCCTTATCTTCTTAATCTTTGCCTTCTCGTTTTCCAGGAGGCTTTTAAGGTGGGGTAGTCTTATATACCGCACCTCTGTTGAAACGTATTTAGGGAAGTCGTTATGTGAAAACTTCAATAAGCATGTCAATTAATTCGAAGGTGATTATTTGACTCTAATATTTCGACCTACTATAGCATCTGAGGTTGGTTTTCTTGATATATTTAAGGGATTATACGGTTCAGACCATATCTCCGACAAACCAGATTAATGAAAATCAATAGTCTGGATAGGAATCGATTTTCCACAAAGTCTTTCAATTTTGCAAGTTTTACCGTTTCGCCTTTTATTTCTCCCACTTCGGTGGCTAAAGCCTGCTTTTTGTGGGAGAGATTAATGTAAGGAACTAGAGTTCCTAGGAGCCAGCTAACTCCAGGTTGGCTGGCGAAGCGAGGGCGAGACGACGTCGAGTCGCTTGCAAGTCGCCGTTCGGATAATTACTTGGTACTAGGACGTGCGC
>QEIL01000145.1:0-154759 GCA_003116535.1 Paecilomyces niveus
AGGATTCAGGAGCTCCGAGGTGGCGAGCTCAGAGGTCAGGTTTACCCTTAGGTCACGGGTCAGATCGGATGTTTTAAAGCGACATCAGGTTAGAGCAACGCTAGCTGAGGGTGGCCGAAGCTCAATACCGGGCATAGCCCGTCACATAATTTCTCTCGAGGGCAAATCTCTCGGCATGTCAAAGGGAAAGGCAAAAAATTCGTATTACCTCTGAAGTATCCTGAGTTCGTATTCGTCGTGATCAGTAAGAACATCTGATTTGAAAAGGAAGAAATTATCCCCGTAAAGCAGGGTTATGAGCTGAAGACAGTCAGTAGTCTCCGACGAAGAAGCTGCATGCTACTTTTTTGCGTACAAATATACCAAACGACCATTATCTGCGGGTATGCCCCAGCGGATTCTAAGCTGCGCTTCGGGGCTTCTCCAGATAGGAGCCCAAATCAAGTCACCATCTTTAGCATGTGCTGAATCCGAATGAACGGCGCTTCCACAATCTGCTACCTGAACCTCTGCAAAGTGTACATTTCCCTGCCCATAGTTTACGAGAATATTATCGGGTTTTATATCTGATATGAATATGGCTAGGATGCTCGGTATGGAATAATGATATTCCATTAGTCAGGGGCTTGTCTAGTTATTTATAAGTCGCGTGTATCTATCATTGTTTTGTACCCTAACTAAGTCAACTGAGTTCGCTCGCTCAGTCAAGTTAACTACTTAGTTCTCTCTATTCAGTGCCAACTTCCCCTGACCAACCGTAGGTTCGCTACAATATCTGTTAGATAGTGTGACGGGCTAGGCCCGATATAGGGCTTCGGATACCCTCAGCCAGCATCAACAACTGGAAGTTTGCAGCCCAGTCTACAAACTTCATTCTGCCACCCTTTACCGCCCTATTCATCTCGAGCCCCTAGGTAAACAAACCCCTAGGAGCTACACCACCTTTTTTCCTTCCTTTCTTCAATATTTAATGTACTCGTGGAGTGGCCTAGCTAGTTGAATAAACTACCTCGAGACCGTTACATAGTGCCATAGTGAGCCTGACGAGAAAGTTGGTTAACCTTGGTTAAATGAGGCCGGCGATATATAATGAAAGTAGTAAGAGTTATACGGAGTAATATCGCAATCAATTATCATCTCCATCTACACAAAACAGAGTCAGTCATAGAAACGACATGACTTCTACCAGGAAGCTCCTCTCACCAATTGAGTTACCAGTTCGACGTCAGACCCTCCTTCCTCAGTCGAAGAAACTCTAATCACGACAGAGAGGATACAGAGAAATAGATTTGTGAAATACAGTCTCCCATATACCACGCTAGATCGCTTCTTTGTTGAGTTAGATCCAGCCTGGAGTGGAATAAACAGCGTTGAATTCACAGAAATGCGCCCGTCGCGTTCGTCAGAAAGTGTCCATTCAACAACAGTGAGGTCCCAATGGACCGCCTAACAGATACCGATCACCCCAACCTGGTGTCCCTCAAGGAAATCTTTATTGCGGAGAGCTCCGGCTTCTTCGTGTATGAGAGATGGGGGATTTGGTTGAAAGAAATTCATTACCTATGGCCGGCATTCCGACTGGGAGAAGTTGAGGTCGCGACCATCTGCCGAGAGGTATTCTGGTTCGAGAATGGGTTGTCAAAGGAAATAAGGGCTGACATAGTACCGCAAATACCGTTACAGATAGGTAAGACTACGTACCAAATGTAATGAATAGTCACACTTGCCTGTACGGACAAAACTATCCTCATGTAGAACATTTAAGGCTTTCAAAATTCTCCATGCCACATATTTGATCTCCTGACTTGTAAGTTTCCGAGAGGCAGAAGTATTCAACAGGTGGTCATCCAAGTGCCGCAACACTATAGCCGGTGGATCCGCGATCTCATCAAGTAATGCTCTGATGAATGGGGTTCGAGATTGAAAGCGCTTGAGAACGTCCCGTTCGTTCTGCAGACGAAAATGATGAACACTTTTCACTATCACTTGTTGATTGTTTTGGGTCCTGCTGAAAGATCTACTGTAAATCGAGTCTCATCTTTCAGCATGGAACTGCTGCTTGAAGCTTGAAGAATGCTTGAATTCTCTCTATCCAGGAGCTAGCTAAACTGATATCCCCAGTATGTTGCTCTAGGCCTAATTGGAGAAGGTGTGGCAGAACTCCTACTGGCAGTCCGCCAAGAAATAGTGCTCAAAAGCGAATCTTTCGATAAAATCTCGTCCATGTGTTTTGCCATTAAGTAGTACCTCTCCACGAGGTCCAAGAAAGTATAGTTCGTCAACGTTAGCAGCGCGTTTCCTCACCTCGTCATAACAGCATAACTGGTCGAGAATACGTGCTCCGTCAAGTTGTAGCGGTTGTAGCCCTAGCGCATAGCCCAAGTCCGGTGCGATGGTAGGATACGCTTCCAGCAACTCATAGTCGATCCCGTGGTATTCCAGCATGTTAGCGAGCGCGAGGCCTGACACGCTCCCTCCGACAATGAGGACTTTGAATGGGGCCATTGGGACTCAGGAACTGTTGAATTTCGAATACCAACCGCCCGTCCCGGTCTCCAAACGGCGTTATTGCGATTAGTGTTGGTTTGAAGTAAAGACTGTAAAAGTACTCGGTCAGATCAATTAACTACACTCATACACCCAGAAAGAAATTACTAATGCCGACTTTGGGAAAATCCAGGAGCAGAATCATCAAGTAAGGAAATACATAATAGAATTCTGAGATTGAACCCGTGTCAGTTGTCCGTCGTCAGAGATATATGTTCCAAGGAGAATTAGGCTCCCCATGCTATGTGGGTTAGCTGATCGGCAAGAATACCAAGTTGATCCCTGCTAGCTGAACACGTCTGCAGTCGTAGCCTGATCCGGCTGTTTAAGGGCCCAGTACGTCGGGTTTCCTTCAGTGGGTTAATATCTCGCCATTGAATCTTGCTAGCTAGGGTCCGGGTTGAATATCTGAAATGGCCCCCATTCATAATTCATGACGGGCGCTTGGATATGTGTCTCTCCTGTAACTCCGCTTGATAGCCTTGAGTTTAGTTAGACGGCTGTGGCCCCTGTACTTAGAACGTATTTTGGATATTTTGAGTTAGATGATTGATGAGTTTTGATTGATGAGTGGGATGTGAGAATTGGAGATCTGATGTCAGAATGCAAAAGTTGAGTCTATATATGTACGGAGATGAATCGCTGATCATAACGCCTTGACGCATTCTATCCATAGAAAATGCTCAGGATAAATCGTTCAGACTATGCATGCTCCGCACGCAACACGCCACTAATGCCTCTCCGTACAATCTCCCACAGTGTATCCTCTCGCAACACCCTTGCGGCCCTCCACCACGAGAGTGCTGTCTCGCTCTTCATCCTCATCATATCGGATATCAAAGTCGCTGCCCAGACCTTTCCATGTCCGTTGTGAGCATAGGAACTCCGCTCCAGGGGATAGTGTGCCTCCGATCATAGCAAGATCACCTTTCGCTCGTCGTGCCAGAGCTCGGGCTGCTGTGGGATTGCGTGTAGAACCATTCGATGCAGAAGCAACATAGTCCTGCATTGGCCGAGAGTAAGAAACATATCGACCAGTGCGCAGGTCGAATTCAGGTGGAGCCGATTCCGGCTCAGACATGTCATCCTCGTTGGCTTCCTCGACGGTGGTCTCGTCGCCAGCAGATGCAGTGCCGTTCTGTTGCGCTGCGGGCATGTTCTTCCGAGCCTCAGCATCATCAAGGACAGTCTGGTAGTCGCTCCGCCACGCCCCGGTCCAGACACGGTCCATATCACCCTTGAGTGTTAGCTCCAGCTCATAAGGTGTAATAACAGGCCTCCAGAATTCCTTGCTATCCACGACAGAGCTTTCCCAGCAACCGATCACTACCCATCCTCCAATCTCGCTAAAGTTGGCCACCTTGGCCGCATTTAGCTTGCCCACGACAAACATGTAACTCTTCTTACCAGCGGCAGCAATCTGAGCCTTCACGTGGTTCACGATATGAAGGTAGTTCCTCACACTGAGAGTATTGATGAGTATGCCCCACACAGGAACTGTGGTCAAGGAAGTAAGGATGGCATAGCGTCGTCGAAGAGCAGCTGCTGTGGAAGTAGGCAAAGACTTAGCGTCTTCGTTCGTATTGTCGGTTGGATAAATATGAATTGCTGCAACGGCGGAAGACAGTGCTAGAAGAAGCGCAGTGGGTGGATCTGAGATGTGGAAGAGCTGCCACTCCCGCAAGGAATCCAAGTTCTCCCTCACTAACTCTGGTACTGTCCTGTTGGGTATAGCAGACGATGGATCGTGCAGCACTTCTGTCGCAAACAAGTTGCTGTATCCTTCGTCCACTAGCCTCGCATAGACTGCCGGGACGTGATCAGAGTAAGTCACATCTGCAACAATGATCACTTTTGTATCTTTCTCTGGATACGTCTCCTTGAACGCCTTCACCAGCTTGTCGAACGATAGCGACTTGTGCGTAAACACGTAGATGACCGGTAGTCGCGCCGTCGGGGATAGGCAGGACCGCCCATAATGTACCACCACGTCGGTATTCACATGTTCCGCAGCCACCTCGTCCACGCAGCATGTACCATAGGATGTATCAGCAAGGATGTACAGTCTTGGGGACTCCTCCTTGGTATTATCGACTGCGACTCGAGACATATCCTTCTCAAGACCCTCCACGGCTGGCACATCGTCCGTCGTCCCATTGGTATGGCCATTCGTACTAGCGACATCTTTCTTCTGCAATCCACGACTCAGCAATTGGAACACTCGCGGTGCATCTGGGAGCATTTCATCCGGAAACTGAAGAGCAATACGCTTCCATCGTCCCTGGCGAATCTCTTTTAGCGTGCGCTCAATGTCGTAGGTGATGGTGAGCTCTTCATCCGACAACGTCCTGCTCGCGTCCGGTGTTGCTACATGGGCGGTAGCATCGAGTAAACATGTGTCTGGTGTCGATAGGATCGGCGCTGCCTTCATTTCCTCGGCCATCTCGACAGGTTCCACCGCTGGTGTGTGTTGATTTATTTCGTGTGGTGATAACTGCAGTGGCGGGGTAACTTTTCTGGAAAATTTCCAGGCGCTACATTTTCTGGTTCGTCCGCGTTCGGGTACCCCGCAATCGGGAGCAGCCAATCGGCGGGGCTGCGAATCAATTATGCTTAAGCAATTATCAACACACGTGTAGCGATTTAGTTGAAGTAAAGATAGATCTCTAAGCTATTGGGTTAATTAATCCTAGACGAAAATGAACATCATAAGATTGATGTTACTACATGACATACTCTTCCCCCCCCCTTAGTAATCTTGTTAGCCTGTAGATGCAGTCTAAGTAGAGGTGAGGTGACCACCTGCTATTTCAAGGAATCCTCAGAATCTTGAAATTGTTCAGATCTATGCTATCTATTATTTCTACAGTATTATCTGGCAGAATCTTATTAAAATCTCGCAGCCCCCCACCCTACTAAGAATATCACTATCGGGAACTATTAATCATCTTTCAACTTTTCACTATGCTGTTCAGCCTAGCAAGTTTATCTAGAAATGGAAGAAAATGTACGAGGAGCATGCCATTTAATCTTCAGGCATCAGACTGACTGTTAAATCAATGAACTATAACATCAATTTCCGTATATATACACCCTTAGAGTAGATTCTATTATAGATCCGCACGAGCAGGCTCACCAGCCCACACACGACGGATCAACTCGCGAATGGGAGCTCTCTCGATCTCTCTTGGGTTCCAGTAAGGGTTACTGACAGCAATATCTGCTGCCTTGTCAATATCCTCCTCCTTCATACCAAAGTCCTTCAGACCTCTCTTGACCTTCAGCTTCTCCAGCAGCACATTCAGGCCGTGGATTGCGTCTCCGTTGCTCTCGGGCAGCGCCTCCGCTAGCTTCTTCATAGCCTCGGGAATCTTAGGAGCGTTGTAGGAAATAGCGTGTGGCAGGACCGCGGTGTGTGTCTCCGCATGCGGGAGGTTGAAGCTTCCACCCAGAGTGTGGCAGAGTTTGTGGTGGATAGACATGCCCACGCTACCCAGACATGTTCCACAGAGCCAGGCACCGTACAGAGCAGACGACCGGGCCTCAGCTGAAGATAGATTCTGCACGATCTCGGGCAAGGAGGAGGCGAGGGCGCGGGTTCCCTCGAGAGCAAGGAGGTTGATGATGGGGTTCGTGTTGCGAGCGTAGAGTGCCTCCACTATTGAAGACGATCAGCTTTCGTCCCTATTATCTATCTGTATCAAAACATTCAGAGCTTACCTGCGTGCGCAATGGCGTTGACACCACTGGTGGCGCTCATCGACACCGGAAGCGTCATCGTTAGATCGACATCGTAGATGACCGTACCGGGCAGGATCTTAGGATCGCTACGGGTCTTCTTTATACCATCGGCCGTCTCGCCCAGAATAGGCGTCATCTCACTACCGGCATACGTCGTCGGGATACAGATATGAGGCAGACCGGTACGGATACTGATAGCCTTTCCAAGACCAATCGTGCTACCACCACCAATGGAGATGACGGAGTCAGCACCCTGTGCCTTCGCATACTCAAGCGCCTTGTCTGTGATGTGGGTGGGTGTGTGCATGGTCGCCTCAGTGAAGACACCGGCAACCTTTCCCTTCAGGATCTCCTTCAGGTGCTCCGCCTGGTTGATCTGCTGCGGCGTCGAAAGCAGCAGCGGGGCAGAGAGATTCAATCGAGCGATCTCGTCAGGGAGCTTCTGCAGTGTGCCCTGGCCGAAGACGACGCGGCCGGGGTTCAAGTTGTATTCGAAAGCGTCAACCATCTTGAAGAACTGTTTGTAGTCTAAGACGAGAACAATCGATATTGATGAGCACCAGCGGCACCAGTACTCGCAGCCGTAGTAGTATTAGCAGGAGAAGAAGCAAAACTAGGATTAAAGAGGGACAATGTCAAGTAGTTCGTATACTGAGCCAAATATCCACTCCTGGTAGCAGCTCCAGTTCGACTCCGAGTCAACCAGTACCTGGCGTAACCAGCTCCCCTCGAAGCCAGCGCCCTCATTATTAAGATATTAGCGAATTCCGCCTCCAGAACTTTTCTCCTCTCCCCTCCCTCGAAACCCCACCATGTTCTGGGATCCTGTTTTAAAACGTCATTGGGGCAGCCATTGGGAGCTATGGTTTGTGGCCAGGCACAGCCAGGGCAAAGCATTTTGCCGTCGATCGTCCCTCTGCGGGGCACCCCGCAACGGTTTGCTTTTCGGCATGTGGGCGAGATTCCCAAGTAATTATACCTACGCTACTCTGTTACGTTTTCTAGGAACTACTACTGCTCTTAAAGTATTATTTGATGGAGATATCTTATACTCTGCTTTAGGAAATCTTAGATAACTATCATAGTAGGAGTAAATAAGGTAATAATTCCTTATATGAAGTAGAAGGAACCGGCAGTTAGGAAACCCACCGGGAAGATTGCCCCACCACCGTCTACTTACACGAGATCTGACTAAGTATTACGGATCTGTCATGTCAAGCTTACTGAAAGCTAGTAGAAACCGCCTATGCCATTGGTCTCTTTGCAATGTTGAATGACCCGCAATGCAGTCGAAGGTACCGTGAGACAACCGCAGTATAAATCGTTTTCTATCGACTTCGGTCGCGAGATGGTAACTTTCATCACGTCTAAAAAGAGTAATCTTCATGACTCCATGATGGATCTCGTGCACATCAATATGGACATGAGGCTGTGATTTCCAGTTTTCAATGTCGTTGGAGTTTGTGCTTCATATGTGGTATAGACTGAAAGCGCAATAGGAGCGTCATGTGGATGATTATTTCCATTTCCCTCTCAATGATAAAATAAGACAAGGATGAAATCAACACCGATGCTATGCTAGTCAAAAGCACTTTTGCCCTCGTAGGGAATGAGCATAGGTATCACAGATAGAGATTATTGTGATAGAAGAGCATGACTAGTCAAGGTCCTTGAAGGCCATAACATGGTGACCTCCCGAACGGTCCTTGCCCTTGCCTCTCTTTCTCTTCTTGCGGCTTCTTCCCCCTTGTTCCTCGTCACTGTCTTCCATGAACATCCTTGCCTTGGTATCGTCGCTGTCTTCGTCACTGTCGCTCTCCATCATCCGTCTTGCCAGGGCGCTCTCCTCACTGATCTCTGCTTCGTGCCAGACCTTGACGATCTGACCGCCTCCGCTGACCATGCGGCCCTCAACGTCGAATCCTAGGCCGACGACTCCCTCGACCTCGTCGTGCGTGACCTTCGACACAACCTTGTTTGCACCGATAGTGACGAACTCAACGCGTCCATCACCCAGGCCGACAGCGATCATCTTGCCCTTGCCCAGCTGGTCGGGAACAAGGGTGAGGGTCTCTAGTGCTTCTCCGCCCACACTGCCGCGGTCAACGATGATACGTTCATCTTGATCATCCCAGGCGCCCTTTTCCCAGAGTGTCAATACACCACTGGCGCCGCCAACGATGACCTTTTCTCCGCGACTGGTACCTGTTGAGGCGAGACCACTGATGTAGACGGAGCTGATCAGTTCTTCTTCCTGGTCCTCACTGCGAACCATAACGCCCCGGCGGAGATCCGTGACAGCTAGAGTTGTACCACCAGTAGTCACCCATTGCTTGCTAAACCCAGATGTACTAGTTTCTGATGGAGGGAGCGGAGTAAGGGAAGAGACGTAATCATCATGGGGGTGATGCGTCTGCTGCGGCTTTGCAGACACAGCAGAATAGGGGATGCGGAGATCATAAAGGTGAAGAGCGCTGGAGTCTGTAGCGAGGATAAGGGTCTGAGGGGAAAGAGCATGGATAACTGTAGGCGCGTCCACTTGCGATCCGGATCTGTAAATCAAGTCAGCTCCTGGACACGTTCCGTAGGGGACACAATCAAGTTAAAAAGAACCCTCCCAGGCATCTCTCTCACACTGATTAAAAGAATTGACTACCTACCTATCGTTCAGAAGTGGAATAACAATCTTATTCTCCACGACTCCTGTCTCCGCTCTCGCAGCTTTGACGATCCCATCCGTACCCGCGGAATACAGCGTCTCTCCGTCAATTCCATACGCTAGGCATCGGCAGCTTCCCTTGTGTCTTCTCGTCCGCCACATCGTGTCTATGTGGCCAGTGCCATTGGACGACGTGGCGCTGGGCGCGCCTTCGTCATCGCTGTCATTGCCATTGGCAGCCTCCGCAGACGGCAGGCGGAATGTCTGCACATGGCCAGAGGACAATCCGACTGAGACCACCGACTGGGTCGGGTGGATGGCCTGCGCGAACAGGTCGGAGCTAAGTGGAAGGGTGCAGACCGTGTCGAACATGGCGGACTGGCGATGCGAAAAGAAAGGCGGAGCGGACTGCGGGCAACTTTACTTCGTAGATCGGATTTGCATTCATGCCTGAGGCTCCAACCGTGAACGATCAACTTGGCGGCGGAGCGGGCCGAGGATCTTCCGGAGTGTACCATGTTGGACGGCTGCAATGGACCACTGCTACTATCTGCCAGTAACCCAGAATACTCTGGATATTTCTTAATGAAAAAATATATGCCTCAACAAAAATATCGCATTACAATGGAAACAATAGTCTAGTGATTTTTTCACGGAAACGTCCCCGGTACTCGGCTCTCCTGTCATATTACCTCCGATTAGCCCTGCATAAGAAAGTCCACTACATCATTGTTCAGCCCCCATGTCAAAGTATATAATCGGATGCAGCACATAAATTAATGTCTCAAATACCCACTCAACTGAAATCCCAGGGGAGACTAAAGCTCCACTCAGATTAAGCGTGCTGTTCGTCCGCAACTCTCGTATAGCCAGGCCGATCATTGTCTGATTTGGCAATCTATACGAACCGTCCGCTTCCGAGAAGAGAGACAACATCATAATAACCAACTCCCTAACCGGATCAAGACGAGTTTATGTATGATGGTGACAGGCTTGGATGTGATCTAGCCGGTGAAGTTGCCAATTTTTTTCTCTCCTACCCGTTCAATCCTTGTAGTGTTACTTCGTTTCCCAACATTTCGTTATTGAGCCCATGTTCATACAGTCCGAGTTCCTTAAATTGAACTGTACGCAGTAACTAGCAGAAATTATGCGGGGGTGTATTATGCATCGTTCTAGAAAAGGAAACCCACCAATCACTCTTCTTGTTCCTAGCTTCTTCTGCATATTTCTCCTTAGCTAGCTGTCTCTGAAGGAGGTACCGGGTAAGCAACAACCTCCCTAGTATAACTCCAAAAAAATACCTCCAGGGATATATGTGATCTACAAGGTCCATAAGGAGGGGTTCAGATGATAGATCAAAAATCAAAGCCGACTCACTTTGCTAAAGGTGATGGGAGGGGTTATTTTCTGGGCAATGGCGATATAAAAGGGTCATGGCATTCTTCATCTCCGGGAGGCCACTCCAACGTGTCCAGTGCTGAGAGTGTTATCAAGTCCTCTACACTCTCTATCCCGTCCTATTACTTCAGAAGAATGAAGTTCCCTACGTTCCTGGCTCTCGTTCTTCTGCTCGGTATAGTTTTCTCCACTGAGGGAGCCTCCAGTCATGTTCCGATTCTCGAACGCAAAGACAATATTGCTTCTCCCCCAAACTCTGAGCCCATCGAAGTCACCGAGCTCCCCCTGCCACCCGTAACTCCGAACGATGAAGGTGGCGGCTGCACATCTGAGATCAATCCCCGTGGCACCGGGTGTATGGGGAGATCACCTACTCTGCAGAATGGGAATTTCCTACCTGATGGTGATCATGTTCTTGCTATTCTAAACTTCACCGGAGCACCAGCTACGCCAGATCCAGCAAATATCTACCAAGGAATGCAGTTGATCGCGGTGAGAACCAATGGAACCACTTTCCCTAACGGCGATCCCTGGAAGTGCATCACTTGCGGGGTGCCTGTGGAAAATATGGTCGGAAGTACAGCTCTGGATGCATATCCTCAAGCCTTCCATGATGGGAAGAGGGCGCTGGTCGGGACGAATATCGTTGACTGTGGTCCTACTTTATTTGCCAGTCCCGACTGCACCCCCGAGCAGGTCCATATCTATCCCATCCGGTGGAATGTCCAGGCCGACGGCACGGGACCAGGTGGAAATATTCGGGAACTCCGCATCCATCCAGATAATGTACACCTTGGATTCAACTCGTTCACCTTGTCGGGACACTTTATGGGTGAATTCTCCTATTTTGGCCGATTGCTATTCAATCCGTCACCCACCATGGGAACGCCGCTCACTGCTCGATACGATCTGGTTAATGTCACTTTGCTATATAATTCGACTCAGAACATCATCAATACAGACGGTGATCAACTAGCTTTCAACCCCAACGCTCTCAGAGTTGGCGAGTTCCGTGGCTTCACCGGACGTGGAAACGAAGTCACCTATCTGGGGCAACCGGTCGAATCCTGCAATTTCGACGTCTTCGCTGCAGATCTTACCACAGGCAATGTCCGTCGAATCACCAGTGACCCTGGATATACCGATCCGCTCGATGTGTCCTACGATAACAAGTGGCAGGTGATCCTCACCACTCTGCAAAGCGGTCGGATGTTATTCCTCTCGGGCATGCGCGGTGTTCCGCCTATCACGGACTTGATAACCTCAGCTTCAACCGCATCTGTACGGAACAACGGCCAGAGACGATTCTTCCAGCCGTGGCTTCTTGATCATGACGGTGACCGTGGCACCTACATTGGCCAGCAGATCAATGCAGCCGGTGATAGCAGCCCTGGAAGCATCAATGACCCCAACTGGAATGCAGGAGCTGATCCTCGGTGGTCCCCCGATGGTACTTCCATCGTATACTTTCAGAACCTCGTCGTTCCCCCTGCCTGTGGAGGTCAGAATCCCCTCTCGTGTCCTAACTCCACTGCGCCTGGAGGACGGGCATCTCGGTTGATGCTTGCTCGTCTAACGAGTCGTCAACCGGTCCCAGTGCAGCTAGTGGCTCCCGTTTCAGACGAAGTTCCTTGGGGAATCCCTTATGTCCCTGGTAGCACGCCTCCCGCCGCTCTTCCTCTTATCGAAGGAAACTACACGTTGAAAGGCAATGTCTCTGGGTCTGCTTATGCCTCCTTTACGCTTGATAGCACCAAGTCCTATATTTCTGGTGTCGCAGTCACCTATTCAAATTACTCCGACGACGGCATCAACCAATTGAGTGGAACAGAAAGTGTCGCTGCCACGCCTGTCAATTTAACATTGACCCGCCTAGATTGGTTCTCTGATCTTACCTCGATCGGTGAGACTAATAGCACGAAAGTCACCAGCCCTGGTGGATTCCATCTCGAGATTGACCAAATATACAACTTTTTCAATGCAAATGGCACGTTGACGACAACTGTGGACGGCGTAATTTACAGACAGCCTCTTAATGATGCGTGAACTGGTTCAAGTTGATGCGATGCAGTGTCAAGGACTCCTTTAAGGAGTAGATCTGCTTTCCTGTCGTGTATATAATACCTGAGTTCCACAGTACATGTTGGATTCCCTATGCGGAGCTCATGAACAAATTCTCCGCACAACTGGACCTAGAGCAGAGCCAGGGTGTGGAAGACCAGCGTGCTGTGTGATGTACCGTATGATGGACCTTCTATAATAGTGATTCTAATTTCTTTGCAGAAAAGAATTTTTTTTGGAAGCTTCCCTCGCGTAAAAGGCTGGAGTAGAACGCAATGGGTCTCTTTATTTACTGTATTTATTGCTCTAATTTAGACTTCCCGGTACCGGGATGAACTGGCCCGAAAGCCGAGACTAGCACGGAGAACCGGGTGGATGTTCTGTTTAGTTCAGAACTTAGAGAAAAAAAGATTGGCGAGCCCCGCGGTCGGAGGCTTATCAATCATCAACCTCCGTATCTAACCTCGGCTCCATCTCACCACCACACATGGATCGTGGAAGTTAGAGTCGCAGGATCGCAACTTCTCCAGAGAGGACATTGGTGCCAAGAGAGTGCAAGTATTTTTGAGGATCTCCCTGCCCCGCCGATTGCTATCGTTTTTTCTGGCTGTCAGTCATTGCCATGGCCTGGTTCACCGAACACACGTCGTCGTTCCTCTCCGACACCCTCACCAACCATCAGACTCGTTTGCCCTTGTTTGCAGCAACAGGAGCATCTTTTGTCCTTGGTGTATACCTGCACAGCCTTTTGACACGCAAAGATGAGACACCTCGCATCCTTCCCTCCCCGCTGAGCACCCTGGTGCCTTCGTTATCAGATGCGGATAAGGCTGCCCTGCCACTTCCTCTCGATGTGCTACCAGGTGCGCGCGACGTCTCGACTCCGTATGGCTCGATCAGGGTGTATGAGTGGGGTCCAGAGGACGGGGAGAAAGTCCTCTTTGTGCATGGCATCACGACGCCGTGTCTGGCAGTGGGTGGGATCGCGCATGAGTTGGCGGACAAGGGATGTCGAGTGCTGCTTTTCGATCTGTATGTCAGCCCCTGTTGTCTGATCCCATCCGATCCGTACTTGCTCGTCTGAGTTGTCCAGAGAGAAAATGCCTGCTAACAGACCCAGCTTCGGTCGCGGCTATTCAGATTCTCCAGCGGACATCCCGCAAGATGCACGCCTCTTCAGCACACAGATCATGCTCGCGCTTTCTTCTTCTCCCATTTCCTGGACTGGAAATGGCGCGAAGTTCCACCTCATTGGGTACTCCCTGGGCGGCGGAATTGCAGCCGCCTTCGCAGCTTACTTCCCCCAACTCCTCTCGTCCGTGGTTCTCCTGGCACCCTCGGGATTGATCCGGGATGCTCATATCAGCTTCCAGTCGCGTCTGCTGTACTCATCCAGTGTCATTCCCGAGAACGTAATCGCGTACCTAGTCGGAAAGCGCCTCAAAGCCGGTCCTCTGGTCAAGCCCAAGCCAAAGAACACTCAGGAGGCTGAGAATGCCAAGGATAGCAAACTGACCGCCGAAGATGCCCTCACAGAAGAACTTCAACTGGACGCGCCGCAGCGACTGTCGAGAGCCTACCCGAACATCACCGTCCCGATAGCGGTGAATTGGCAGGTGCACACTCATCAGGGCTTCGTCCAGGCCTTCATGTCGAGCATGCACCACGGACCAATCCTGAAGGCGAGGCAGCTGAGGACATGGGAGCGGCTGGGTAAGATTCTGGCTGCTCAGAAGTCAGTCAAGGGAACCTCTGAAGGAAGCGAAGGCCAAAACTCTGGGTTAAAGGTCCTCATCCTCTGCGGAGAGCATGACAGCATCATTGTCAAAGACGAGATTGTGGAAGATGCGACGGCAGCCCTGGGCACAGAGAACGTCGAGTTTGGATTCTTCGATGCGGGACATGAGTTCCCCAGCACGAAGCCAGAGGAAGTAGCGGCAAAGGTGTGGTCGTTCTGGGGGAAGCAATGATTTCAAGTTAGAACTATCCCTGCTGCTCTTGACTCCTTTCCTTGACTCATTTCCTACCTTTAACGATTCCATTTCCTGTTAGCGTTGCAGCTCTCCGTCTGTTGTTATTATACCGTTTTTCCCCTTATTGAATCCATACGCGCACATGTACATAGACACCACATAGACCACAGACTCCGGCCCTGTGTACATGTACATTTCATAGAGTAGATACTAGATACAATGTCGCACTTTATATAGACATAGATATGGGCATCCACCTGATCAATAAAACATATGATCGAAGTCTCTTTAGTTTTATAACTTGGTTGAAGTCTTATTGATAGGCACAAGTTTCATCGTAATAGAGTTTCTATTCCCAGAGCGCGGAGCAGGGAAATTAGCAATTATTACGTCTCACAGCTCCCGTTCCCCACAACTTACTTGTGGTTGTACCTAGTTGCAGACAAATGTCTTGTGTGGATACTCGATACACATGATGGACTATAGTCCTGTAGAAGGGTCTGTGAATAAAGCTGAATCATGAAATGCGCAAGCGATCTCCTTGACTGAGTGGGTCATAGGAAGGTGCAGATATCGAACCACATTTGAAATCATCTCCGTTAATAGAATACATCCTTTTACCCGAAATTTCGAGCATGAGTAATATAGTTATGGTAGATTTCCTTCGTTGACTATTGGTCCGTATCTCTTGATATGTGTTACGGTTTTTCTGATTAGGGTAATTATGGCATTCCGATCAACGGCATTCCGAGGCGGGGTTCCCACAACTAAGAGGAGAATGAGGTGGATTATATCCGAGACCTATATTCTGATGGATTGATTAATATCATGATTACGTTTGATATGGTCAGACGTTTGGTAACGTCATTAGTATAGGAGTGAAGAGGGGAAAATCTACAATTTCTTGATAGGAAATAATATTGCAGAAGCTTTTTATTCTCTAGAAGTTAATGCGCCTGCACTAGACCGAGTTTACAGTTAGTCAATTAGCATATACTCTTTAAAGTTGACCCACGCAAAATCCCCACTGGTCTCCACTTACCCACTTCTGAAATCTGGGGTACGGGTATGGGGTATGGGGGTACATACTATGCCAGACGGGATTTCCGGAAAAAGGAAATGCTGTGAAACGGTCACAGTCCCTCAAAAGGAGGACTGTCTGTCTTTTCGTTCGATCCCCAAGGACACCCTCTTATCAGATCTCAATGAGCTGAAAAGAAGTCTCAACACTCATAATGAAAGGTACAGCTCAAGTCAACGAGGGCCTCCCCGGTCCCAGCAAAGTCCGAGTTCACGCGAAGACTATTGTGGTCGTCACGGTAGGAGACACCACGCCGCAGAGAATCTCTATTGTTGCTAATGGCATATAGGCAATTAACTTCCTCTATTTCGCTCATTTATTCGGTGTTGTTGCCTCAGGAGTGCTTGCACAACCCATCACTGGATACTTCTCTGCTTCTTCGAAGTCTGTCTGGCCAAGTTCACTCATCACTATTCTCACTGTAGCGTTGAATCCACCAATCTGTCAAGCGGCCGACTACTGGGGCCGAAAATGGTTTCTTGTTATCTTGACAGTATTCGGGTTTGTGGGATCCATAGTCGTGTCTAGAGCGCAGTCTATTAGCACGGTAATCGTCGGATATACTCTCTTGGGTGCCGCTTATGGAGTCCAGTCCCTCCTTTTCGCGGTTGTATCTGAAGTATTGCCGCGAAAACACAGGCCCATTGCGCAGGGATCTGTTAATGCCACCGCGGGGATTGGGGCAGTCGTTGGAATAGTGATAGGTGGTAGTTTACTTCGGAACAACAACCTCAGTAACTACCGAATCTTCTATTACATTCAATCTGCTATCTTTGCTTTGGCTGCCATCGGAATCGCCCTGTGCTACAACCCACCTCCTCGAGAGCTTCAAATGGCTTTAAATCTTTCCAAAAAGCTTAGTCGGTTAGACTGGATCGGTTACATTCTCCTTACGCCCGGGATCATACTGTTTACAATTGCCCTGACATGGTCTCAGAATCCGTACAACTGGACAAATGCGCATATTCTTTCGCTATTTACCATTGGTGTTCTATTGCTGATCCTGTTTGCTATTTACGAATGGCGTTTTCGAAGCGAAGGCATGATCCCTCACGGCCTTTTTCGAAATAGAAACTTCCCTATTTCCATGCTAATTGTCTTCGCGGAGGGCCTTTCCTTCTTTACGTGCAATGCTTATTTTGCCCTTGAAGCAACCACCCTGTATCAGGTTGATCTTCTGAGCGCTGGCCTCCGTCTTAGTATTCTTTTCTTGTCATCGGTAGTTTTTGCGATTGTATTTGGAATATGGTCTCAAAGGGGAAGAGTCGTCCGAGTACCACTCGTAATCGGCTGCGCTTGTCTACTGATCTCCTACGTTCTCATGGCCACCGTTACTCCGAGCACACCCAAGAACGTTTTCTGGGGTTATCCGATCTTCGTCGGAATCGGAATTGGTTCCATCTTGCCAACTTCCATGGTCGCCGCGCAATTGAGCACGCCACTAGAGTTAATCTCGATAACGTCAGGTCTCATGCTCACTGTACGAAGCCTTGGTGGCGCGATTGGTCTGGCTATTGATGATGCTATCTACAACCATGCCCTGGATACCAATATTCCTACCAAAATTTCAGCGGCAGTTCTTCCTCTGGGTCTGCCGGATTCGTCCCTCCAGCCCCTTATCGCAGCGTTGAAATCTAAGGATCAAGATGCAATAGCTCGTATTTCTGGGATCACACCACATATCATTTCTGTCGCTAGTGCTGCACTCAAGCAAGCATATTTGATTGCGTTCCGCGATGCCTGGATTACAGCGTCTTGCTTCATATTCGTCGCTGTTGTCGGTACGTAATGGCCCTTTACGATTCAGATAGCAGATACTCACTGTCTCCAGCAACGTTCTTTCTCCATGACCCTCGTACTGAATTTACAAGCCATATCGATGCGCCAGCCGAAGACAATTCAGTTCAGGCCCAGGCTGAGGCCGAAGCAGATGCTGCGGAGACGGAACAAAAGTCAAAAGCAAGTCATCAGGAGAATGTGTAAACATGAATTTGTGATTTTTTTTCGCTCTTACGAGCTAGATTACCTTGCATCAAGAGGTACAAACACAACCATAGTTCTCTGCAATGACAGTTGTAGTAGGCTATACAAGGAAGATTTGGGACCAATTGCCCTACATGTATCTCGCTACTCTCCCGCCACCACGTGGACTATGAATGATAGGCCATATTTCTCAGCAAATCATCAAAGACTATTTACTAAAAGAAATGGATACAGGGCGGAATGGTACGGAATGTTCCATGTACAGCTTACAGGTCTAGAGGAGTCATTAGATCCTTATGGATGCCTTTTCCTTCCTATCGAATCTGTAGAGAGGTATCCCCTATTTTCCATTCTAGGACTTCGCGAGCGGAAGTGGTCCACATTCATTCACAATCTTTCCTTATCTCCAATTTTGGGCACGACAAAGATATTCCCTCCGGGCACGACAACTTGTGTTATAGTATCATCCATATGACCTCCATCCACCGAACCATGTGTACGACAGATCAAAACCTAACATAATAACATTACGCTCATATTATCCACAGCCTTGTTACCATGTGATACAAGAACATTCAGTACCAAGTACGTACTCCATCAGACAAATAATAGTCCTACCCACACTTCCACGTGTCAATGTACATGTACATGTACGTATAGACCTACATATATGTAGGTACAGTACATATGACTTGACCTCTCACAATTTAGCATACACGAACCCCTCCCTCATCTCCATCCACCTCCGCTTGCTTAACCTCTTCACCGCAAACTTTATCTTTGCGACCCAAGTCATGATAGATGTCATGAACTCCACGGCCCGACCCGAAGAGGTTGCCTCCCAAACCCAAATGCCGTTCCCCATACACTCACACGTCTACTGGAGCATCCCTCGCCGATCTGGCTGCAACGTTGCTTGGTCCGGTTCGAAACTTTCGTAGTGGTTCGCAGCTAGATGAACCACGTTGTGGTTCTATACATGGGCACGTGGGGTTTGGGTTTCTCCTGGAGAGAAAGGGGACCGAGTTGAAGTCGAGCCTGAGTTGTCTCTGAACAGCGGTGAGGATCGTGAAGGATAAGGAAGAGGGATGACTACGTCATTAGAGGCTCAAAAGGAGCCGCATGCAAAACTTGAGACGAACCCTTGTTAGTGTTCCAAACATGAAACAGATGGGCGGGTAGGTAGATCAGTTGGATCCGCGTTTACAATGCGGCTAATTGTGTAAGTATTTTTTTATATTGATGCCCAATGTCCGAGGAAATAGATGTTCAAATTCAGACTCCATCCCACGCTGGAATTGCCGATTAACCAAACAGATTGATCAGATCCTGACACCGCGCTTGCAGACCATATGCCCAATCAACCCAATATTCAACCGTAATGAAGCGAATCATAGATGAAAAGAATAGTCAATAATACAGGTCGGTAAATGAGAAAGATTGAAATTTGGGATTCGATCCCCTGCCCCTCCCCCGCACTAACACATCCCTGCTTGCCCCCTCCTCTCCGACGAACCTGTGGCGACTCAGGCGCGAACAGCTCACCGCCCGTTTGGGAATAAAGCGTTCACATTCGCAAGCTGCCTCTGCAGCTCTGTGTTGTGATGGGTGCGATATTGCATTGCGGCTGAAGCATAGTAGGGGTCCTGGGCAGGATTGGAGTTCAGACATTTTCCCATACCGACTTCATCTTGTCTCGCAGGGGGAATCTGACGAAGGTTATTTGCGATGAGCTGTCCGTGGCCGTGGCTGTTTCCGTGAGTCGTCGTGTTGTTTGTGTTCTGATTTGTTCTGTCGGGAGGGAAGGCGGCCATTAGTTATAAAGAGAAGAGAAGAGAAGGCGGAAAGAGTGCTCATGAAAGGAGACCCCACATATGAACACGCAAGAAAGGAGACATACCCAGAGGAAGCTCTTCCGGAGTTTGAAGACATGATTGAAGTGGCAGTATCAAGTGCAAGTAGAAGCAGATGTCGCTTCAGGACAGCTGTTTTGAGGGGACTGGCCCTGTTATGGTTTGTATGACAGTTCAAGTGAAGAAAAGCAGGGGGAATCCTGACCGGATTGGATCGAGGAAGTGAGACCAGTATATGATATGATGAGAGTGGAGTGATGCCTTTGCGCTTGCTGTTAATGGCTTGAATCGACAATCTGCAACTCTGACGAAGGGAATTGAATGTTGAGAGACAGCATGATGGAAGTAATAGATATATATATACTGGAGGACACTGGCTCTGCTAGACTGGCGAAAATGTTGGCTCCAATCCAGACATGAAAGCAGACCTGAGGCGTCCGAGGCAACCAGGAAAAGATTGGATGGGAAGAAAGTGTGTGAAATAGGAAATTTCACCTTAACACAACCCCATGCCTCAGCATGATTCAGTGGGTATCGTTGGGTTCCTGACATACACCATAGCTCCGACTGCACCAGCCACACTTTTCCGGGTCATCTGAACTTTTAGTTTATGCCGTCAATAATATTCATCATCGTCAGTGAATTAATCCCTTTAGGGAAGTGATTGCAGGAGGTGATTGGACAAGACAGCAGGCATCAACAAGGTCGGAAGAGAATCAGGAACGGTGTGCTAAGGCCACATCTGAATGGAAAAAATATCCACAAGCCAATATTCGCCACACCAGGGCAGGGAAAGCCGTCATGCGGAACATCTGAAACGTCTAGTAGATAGGCGGGTGCAGGTGCTTGTTCCTAGATATGAGGCGCGTCATCTTCTAGACCTCCGAAATCGGGTAAGCGAAGCAAAGCACCGGTACTCAGGTAGATCACCGAATCCCAGAACAATTCACATTAGAGAGTACTAAAAGGCCAGCACCCCCTACCGTGATGACCCTGAACGCATCTCCCGGTTGGTGTGGCTTTACCCTGTGGCGGTTGCAACGCTTGCGGTACGGGTCCAGGCCTTAGCACCTTGTCTGATAGAGAAGACTTCATTAAAATTTTTCGGGGATGAGCCCTTCCGAATCGCAAAGCCCGCTGATACGCCTAGTGGATAGCCTCGTGGGAAATGTAAGCTCCGCAGATCGGTTGGTCCAGACTTCAAAGAGCCGTCTCTTTTTTGTTCCCCTTTCCTCATCGTGGGATAGGACAAGATTTGCGATCTTCGCCACCTCTACGTGAGCAGTCTATCCCCAAGGATGTCGTCATATCTGCTGCTAGTCCAACCGGAGAAAACAGTCGACTAGGCACAGACGAACCTCATAACGATGCTTTCTCACAGTATCTGCAGTGCACCTGGCCTCCTTACGATTGAAAATGATCCCCCGCGATTAAACGGAAATCTATCCGCCTAGACGAGAGTCCTCATTGCTCTGGATCACATCGTTGAAGCATTTTGCGGGGAGGGGGCCAATTGTTATCGCCGCCTAGGAGGCCTGAGCTCTTCGGCTCGCCTCCAAACATCGTCTCTTCTTACCTGCGACACGCCAGAATATCTGCACTAAATTCTTTCTCATGTTTTCATGTCTCCGTCTGCGGTCTCAATTGGCCTCTAGCGCTTGGATAGGACCTGCGATGTGTTCAAGAAGCTTTGCCCTCTGGTCCCTAGGCCGATAGCAAGATCGCACGGTTGAAGAACATCTCAGGTTACACGGACCCGTCCTCGGGTTCAACTAAGGCCATGCAATTTCCATTGCTTCTGTTCGAGGATCACGGGGAGTCTCCCATGGGAAGGAAACGTAGTCAACTAAGAACACGCCCCCTGATAACATCCAGAGAGTTAAATGATCAATTGCTGTAAAAGGCTGGCCTCGTCATTGATGGAGATCCGTGGCTTATGGATGGGGCGTCGGGAGCCAATCTTCGCGGATACACCTCCTAGGGTTCAACGCTCGGAACTGTAGATCCTACGGCCCTGGCAGTGGTCTCGCCTCGCTAGATTGAAGAACCTCGTATCCGAGCGCGCGGTAGTCACCAGGGTAAGGTCCCTTGGTGAAATTTGTGCGTCTCGACCGTACCATTAGACCATGTAGAATACCAGAGTAAGAGACTTCCACGTAGGCATCATGCCTGTCTCCAGAGAACCGTCTTCGTTGCCTGATTAGGGTAAAAGAGGGATATGACATCGCCTCACAAGGGTCAACGAGGGTGACCGCAATTCCGGAGGTGATTGTTTGGGCTCACCTGATGGGTTTTTTTTGTGCCCTTCTAAATCCGCCTGATACGTAGAGCACACAGCCACGGGTACACATCGTAGCAATGTTTAGGCCAGATTCCTAGAAGGCAGACTTTGGAGCCATCGGCGTCAGCTGCTCCGGGTATCATATTAGAAAAGAGCCTGTGAAGACGGAGTACGGATCAGAGACTGCTCGTCTTCCCAAAAAAAACGAGGGTCCAGAAGGGAAACATCATCGTTGCCTGCCTATGAGTTAAGCAAGTACTGATATGGAGAGCTACTGTACCTGCTGAAGAGTCATAAAGGGCAATTGTCAATATGAGCAGCCAATCACAGCCTGATCCCTATTATCCAATAGCATCATTGGTCTAGTGGTAGAATTCATCGTTGCCATCGATGAGGCCCGTGTTCGATTCACGGATGATGCAATGCAATTGGCGCTCTTTTTTTTACATTTTGCGGGCTTTCTGGGGGATTTTTTTGAATTGTGAAATAAGAGTCAACTGCAGGATTGACGGCATTGGGTATTGGATCTGTCAAAATTGAAGAAAACCGTATCACTGCACGAGCCGATCCTGAACGCGCTTCACTCCAATGGTCAAGTCTCGGCCAATAATCGTATTGGTTTAGTTAGGCCTTGTGGCCTGAGGCTTGAATTAGTTCACGTGATTGATACCAGCTGTGTCTTGGCATCTGGATGTCCCGCTTATCCAACTGGAGAACAACCTCCAGCGCAGACTGTAAAGATACCTCTTTGGAGGTTCACTATCTTCAGTCTTCTGGTTAGATCTATGCAAATTGTCCTCCCAGTACTATTCTTGGTTTAGTGTTGGCTGGGGCGCATGATGAACTTACGGAAAAGCGGGGCAGCTTGAACTGAGTAGGCCGGGATCCAAACATATATTTACTGTCAGTAGGTAAGCACCTCACTTCAATGTCAATGGGAAACATCAAACCAAGCTGGTCCATGATCCACATTTCACAAAGTGGATAACTATAAACAATTATCTTTCAGCTGACAGCCACAGTGTGTTAGTACCATCGTCTAGGAAGCCTGGTATCATGGCGAATCAGACGCTGCCTCTCAATGCCATCCAGCAAAGGGTATGGGAGGGAAAACTCCCCTTGGAAATTGTCCTCTCTCCATCAGAGTGTCGAACGTACGACCAGGCAGATTCATATCTCGTAATCCTATCACCGCTTTCTCTCTCGAATTTTGTAATGGTGCTCATTGTTGTTGCTACAGATCTCATACCCACGATTGTCATATCTGCCCTCTTTGCTAACCAGGCTGCATGCATTTTTCTCGCCCTCACTTATAGAGCCTCATTCCAAGGCTAATGAAGGTTGGTTTTCCTTCGAGGGCGTTCCTCTGAAGTGGCACTATCCTGTTGGGCTTCTGTACGACCTCTACGCTGGTGCCGATCCGCCTTCAAAGTCCAGCGCAGATGAGCATCCATCTCATTCAGCAGATGAAGAGAACGGTCGACCACTTCCATGGCGATTAATTGTGCATTTCAGTGATTGGCCCCACGAGCACCTTGTTAGGCTCGATCCGGACGGCATGGTCATGCACGATGCCTTCATTAATAGTGTCAAGGAGGCTGATTTTCTTCGTAACGGAACCGCTAAGGGAATCATGAGTCTCTCAAAAGAAGATTCCTCGGGATTGTGGAAAGCTGTACAAGAAAGTATGTATCTTTGCGGGATATTTAATCTCTTCCTTGTTAAAACCGTACCCCTAGGCCGATATGCCTCATCAGAATCCGCCAGGACCGTCGAAGTAGCATCTGAGCTAATTTGAAACAGATGACCTGTCCTCATATCAACGAATCTCAAACATTCTACTCCCAGCGCCATCTCAGCCTTTTCGCAATGTCCCAATTCGAATCTTCCTTCCTCTCCCTCCTGACTCCGGGTCGCCATCCCTCAAAGTGCTCCAGTCGCCTCTTCCACCATTAGCACCAGCATCCACCTCCAGCAACCCACGGAGCTCCATCAGCGGCACACAACCTCAGACGATCGGTACCGCGCTTCACTCTCTTCTCCCTAATCTCTTCCCCAGTCGGAGGATCCCTGTGCTTGCGAAACCCGTCTTGCATGGAGCGGTCGTTCCAATGTCTGCCCCAATAGAGGATGTGGTGAGAAGTTCCGCCTATGGTGATGGGTGGGCGGCAATTGTGATTTGCATGGTAGGATAGATAAAGTCGACATCAATAATGCATGGATGTTTTCTGAGACCCCCAGTTCTATATTCCGCACATATTTAGAAATCCAAGCATCACAAGCTATCCATGCCTAGACAGCCATATATATATACCGTTGAAACAACCAAAGAATACATTTCTCCAATTAATTACAGCCATCCCGAAAGTTACATCACAATACCAAATAATAATTATTTTAACTCACGTAATCTTCTACCTATATCGTAGACATGAAGTACCCATCTCCAGCACCGACCGTTTCAAGGTCGTGTATATTCCCGAATCTTGGCATTTCCACCACACTTCACCCACACTCTCACCTAGATACATCTGTACCTTTTCTGTTTTCCCGTAAGGTATCAACGATGTCAAATGATGATTTATCAATCTACCATCCTTCAACCCTTCTCTATACTTAAGAAAAGGTCTCACGATACAGACCTGGTGGCTACCATCCTGTCTCTCTCGGCGACTCTTTCAAAGATGGGAGGTACAAGGTCCATTATAAATTAGGCTGGGGTGGGTTCTCAACCGTTTGGCTTGCGTAGGATATGGAGTATGCTTACATATATAACCTCTGAGGATAATGGGATAGTTGTAGCTGATGGTGATATAATAAAGGTGTCGTAAATGGGTTTCGATTAGGATCTTAATAGTAGCGCGCAGTCAGGATGGTAGAGAACTTCATAATTTGGAACTCTTGAAACAGAACAGAGAAAATGCGCCAGGTGGGAGATATGTAGTCCAACTACATGATCATTTCTTCCATGATGGTCCCAATGGAATACATCAGTGTCTGGTCTTCGAGCTCCTCGGACCATCTGTGGATATGGTACTTCAAGGTTATCATATTTTCGGAGATCAACTTGAGACAGACACGATTTTGCGATTAAGTGAGCAGTTGCTTAAGGGCACTTCTGCAATTCATGAAGTTGGGTTGGGACGTGGAGGTAGGATGACACTCATTGATCTAAGCTTGTACAGTCACACTAAATATTCATGTGGAAAGACTTGAGTTGTAGGAACATTGCTTTTACTGAATCTCAGTTATCGACTCTCAGCCTCGACGATCTCTATAAAACTATCGGTGCTCCCCTATGTGAAGAATTAGTCCGACTAGACGGAACTTCTCTGGGCCCATCACTTCCCAAATATCTCATCGAAGCAGCAAATTGGGACTACTGGACCGACGAAGACGACGAAGACATTCGTATCTTCGACTTCAGCAACCTTTCCCTATTGACTGTAAGCTTCGGGCGCTTGCTCAACCGAGCCAACTACGTGCCCTGGAGACATTCTTCATGGATTATTTCGATTATAGAATTGATCTGTGGCGCGTGGGATGTATTGTGAGATTTCCTCTCCTTAAAAGATCAGTTCTCCCATCTAGGACATGTTGATAACGTTAAGAATTTAGATCTACTCTCTCATCTTTGGAACGAGTCCCTTCTGGTACCTGGGCGACTACGACGTTCTAGTGGCACAGATAATCGGTCTTCTGGGCGATTTTTCTGAGGAATGGCGGGAAAAATGGGAAAAGATGCAACCAAGACCTAATTTGAAGGAGATTTATTTGCAAGGTTAGTTAACTTTCTTCAAGGATATGAATGTGGAGGTCTTGGATACCGCGATTGGGGTTCGTTCTTGTCTGCAGGAAACTAACTATGGATTCTATAGATGCTGAGATCTATTTGGAAAACAAATTCGAGCGCAAAGTTTCAGACCCAGAATTAAACCCTCTTCTTCCCATAATTAACGGTCTGATGAGGTTCAGGCGCGCAGACCGTATTTTAGCGTCTGCAGCACTGGAGCTTCTCAAGGATGAGCGGGCCGCAGGAAGTATGGCATTATGCACCAACTCTGGAGTCACCGTCTAAATATCAGCCTCTCGTACCATCTTTCACTTCTCACACCGCTAGGTACGAAGATCTACAGAGGCGAGCTAATATCAGGGATCGAAGACGTTAGAAATTCACTACAAACTGGTACCCAGGTCCAACATTGGCAGCAATCTGGGTGAGTGGCAAGTGGAAATATCCGATGACGCGGGGCAATCCTTACAAGACTTAAGAGCGGTGTCTGTGAGGCACAGCCTTATTTAAATGTATCAACTATTCATCACAATATAAGAGATTGGAAAAGAAGTCAATGGCAATGGATTACCATGTTTGTACGTACATTTCGGTAGGCTACCAATATGTCAGTGTCAGGTGCTCACTATCCCAACTTCCATCCGGACTATTAGAACTGAAGTCTCTGCTCCTGCTTACTAATGGTCTAATGATAAGTTAACTATCCAGACGTCGAAATCGTATGTCTGCGCCTGCAGCGCTGGGGCTTCTTGGGGGCCGAATGGGTGCGGGATAGCGACGGGGGGATTCTTTGTGTACTTGAGCCACGTTATGCATAAGTGAGAAGTTAATGGTGCGTAAGAATGGACAGCACTTTTCCTTTCGATATTGGATTGACGGCATATACTCGTGGTTGGGCCACTAAATGTGAGAGGATAGCCGCTGTGGCTTAAAGCTGAGCACTTCCTTCCCGTGTTGACTTTGGGACCCTGGACCCCTGGAGGTGGTTACGGGCGGTTTCCTACGTTCTTCTTTTTACATGGGAAAGACTTCAGAGGAGAAAGATAATTCAACATTGGAGATTCGTAAGTGTACTGTATTCCATCGCACTCTGGCGGACTAATTCGGTATTGCTACCTCTGGTAAGATGATCTAGATCATAACCAGTCTCTTGCAAGATACAATTTGCAAAAATACGTAGGAAAGCAAAAGAGCGCTCAGTAGGCCGCCAGTCCCTTGGCCCAAATACAAAATAGAAAGTGAGAAAGGTATGCCAATGAAATTGCAAAATCATATATGTTCAGTTCAAGACATAAGGAGATTCGTGAGGGTATATATCGTAGCGTCATCACAACATTTAAAAATCCAAGACAGATCAGGCTGAGCCGAAGTCTGTCCAGAAAATACAAAATCAGACGTTGTTACCGTTGACCTGGATCGTGTTTCCACTTTCCTTGCCTCGCTTGAGAGCCTTGGCCAGCATGAGCTCCCGCATCCAGTCGATCCGCTCATCCCGAGTCCTCACTGCAAAGTGGTGAGACTTGCCATTGGTGAAGAGCGCTCTGCGATCCACCGTGGCAGTGTCCTTGGGAGCCGGGATCAGGGAAAAAGCGAATGCAGCCTCGTTGAGCGTGTTGTCTCTGCGCTTCAGCACGGTCTTCTTGAAGGCAGCGGTCAGCTTGGAGCTGGTCGCAATCGAGGAGCAGGCGACAGCATAGTCATCGACATCAATGTACTCCAGGGCCTTGGAGTCGCGCCGAGAAGCCTGCTCATCGGCATACATGGCGAGCCGGGTGCCCTTCAGTACGAAGTGGTGGTCTTCCCACTCATGGCGCAAGAGACGGGTAGTCTTGCGCTTCTTCATCCAGCCACTGTGGGTGGCATCGTTGGCAGTGCGTGGGGCAGAGTTAAATGGGCTCTTGCCATTCTGCACTGCCCGAGGCGTACGGTTGAGATCTTCCGGAGTCTCGATGGGGTCGTATACCTCAGTCTCATCCAGACGATAGAGAGTTGGGATGTTCTGGGAAGTGTTTCTGCGGTGATTCTCGTTCTTGGTGGATGAGGGTCGTTGAATGGGCTCAGCTCTGAGCATGAAGTCGGAGCCGAACCGCATGTCGGGTGGCACAGATTGAGACTCCTGGCGAGGCACAGGGCCAAGAGGTATAGCGGTGATGGGAACGTCCATCTCTGAGAACGGAGTTCCCTGCCGATATAGAGACTCCCGGCGGTAGTAGTATTCTGAAGGCGACATTGAACCATAACCAGATTGCTTGTAAGTAACCGGCGTAGTGCCCTGTGGGGAGAAGGGTTGCCTCTTGTTCAAGATGGAGGGCGTAATTGTGCGTTGGCTGGAAAGCGTCGCAGACAAGCTTCCAGCGGCTGGAGGTCCGCTCATCGATGGGATTCTGAGTTTTGGAAGGCCACGCAGGTTCTCAGCCAGAGTCACGTTTGTCTTGACGGAATCTGGGGAATCCGCAACTGGAGACGTGAATGCTTCCGCAAGGGGGCTTGCAGGGTTGTTGACCGGCTGTAGTCTGCTTAGATGTTGGAAGTTGAGAAAGTGACGAACATTCTCCTGGGGATCCCGAGCCTTAACCTCACTCAGCTTCTGTTCTGAGATTTGGAAGTCAGGAGTATGTGGTCCGAGCACATCAGACGAGGCTACAATGGACGGTGACATATCCGACTTGCTCTGACGGACCAGGTTTGGTGCTGTAGCGGGATTCCCAGGATCGCCGGTGAGGATGGTGCCGCCAGAGATCGCCTCGAGCGATTCTATCGGTAGATCTTGGGCGAGACGTGCGAGCTTGCGTTGCTGTTTCTGCCATTTAGGGCAGTCTCTGCCCTTGGAGCAGGTGTGGATCTTAGGGAGCAACTGCTCGATGGCCACTATGGATGCGGAGTCACCAGGGCGGACGTCCTCAGTGTTGCGACGGTGATGGCGATGCTTTCGCCGACGTTCCCTGGTAGGGGTGTCAACGTTCTTGTCATCTGAGGACGGAGAACTGTTCTGCTCCCGGCGTGACGGTGTCGAGGAAGGGTGAGATGCAGATTGAGTGTCTCTCCTTGACATCTCTGGCGGAGACTGCCGCGAAGCACCATTCTCTGGGGCCTCTCTGTTTCGGAGCTGTTGAATCGAATTCATCAGACGGTGCCTCTTACCGAATGAATGAATCTCCAGCTCCTTGAGGTCCTCCGCCTGGAGCTCCAGCAAGATTGCACCGGAGATGTCATTGATGAAGAACTTCTCGACAATGCTCTCGTCGAATCCGGAGTTCTGCAACCACTTCACGACGTCGGTAGGATTCCAGCTCCCGACGTCCTCCTCATTGGGTGCAGTCATAGATTGTTCGAACGACGTGGGTTGCGAGAACGAGGCTTGTCCAACATACTCATTCCGTAATGGCGTATCATTCCGTGCCGGCTCAACGACCGGTGTAGGGTGCCCCGGACCAACAACAGGACTGACAGGCGAGTGTTCAAGGACAAAGTCCACCTCGAAAGAGGACTTGATGTCCGAGCCATCCAGCGACGATCGGAAAAGATGCGGTCCTACCGGTCCCATAACTGGCTTGTCGTCGAAATGGAACTGGAACTGGTCCAGGCCGGTGGAACCAGGAGTCTGGACATCCTCCGTGGACACAGTTGAGATACTCTTTGCTGCCAGCTGAAGAAGACGTTGTTAATTGATCCTTCTAGATATACTGTAATTTGGCCGAGGAACTTACACTACCCCGTGGGGAGTCGGCAGCGTATAGCTCGACGTATTCTTCATCATAGTCAGTGTCGAAAATCTCCGTGACCTCTGAGAGCGGCCGTGGTGTCGATGTTCTGGGGTTAAGAAAGGATCCTTTGTCGCCGGTCTGAAGCATTTGGAAGCTCGACGAGAGCCGTGCTTCGGTGGCCTATGATCCGATATCAGGAAGGCCATGGTGGAAGAAGTGAAGCAGTAGATAATGCATACCATAGTGCCTTTCACGACCACGAGGCCGTGGTAAATGTCTCTTCCAAATGAACAATGCGAGAAGAATCCTTTGCTTTCGCGAGGGAGACGACAGGAGTCGCCCGCGGTAACGACTGCTTCAACAGAGTCGAAGAGTAAAGGAAACAAGAAACATTACACTTCAGATATGTACTCAAGGAACACTGTACATGAGAGTTGGAACGCGGAATCTTAAAAGTATGATGTGGGGTAAAAAGGCTGAAGAAGCCCAGGGTGGATTTCGAAAGTTTATGTACATGGCTCTTCAGGTTTCTTGTGATGGACTTTGGATAGCGCGGCATGTTCCAAGGGCATCTACGCGAAGAGACCTCTGCAGATTCGACGAGATGTGACGAATTGCCGTAGCACTGTGAGGCTTGCATTAAGCGGGTGAAACGAAACCAGCGACAGCGTCGAGGTTGGTCGAGATGGCAGAGCTATCCTAGTCTGCCCCATGCTGGTTGGCCTATCTTTTTGACGTTTAATTATGGCTCTCTCGACACGGAGAGGCGGGAGATCCAGGATCCTGCATGCTTCTGCAAGCTCGTTGGATGAAGTTGGAGAATTTCCGCTGTCGCCGGGCATGCCGCTGGAAACATTGACGGGGGTTGTGATGCCGGCGGATAGAGAACGACGCTGACAGGCTGGAAGGTCTGCTGCTAAAAGCGCCCGGCACGGCCGTTGACCCTTCAAGGAGCCAGTCTACGCGCCGAGCTCGATATCCCTCAGGCGCTAATGGCCTCACGGGCCACGGCGTGCAGCAGGAAAAGAGAGTAAAGACTCGGAAGACTCAACGACTGGATAGACGGTCTGATGCTGGCGCCGTAGCTCGAGTGATGAACCAAATCACCCCGACTGTCGATCGAGTCCGCTCCACCAGTCTGCTCATTGCGATAGGATAAGGCACAATAATCACCCCATTCGGCCACAATGTTGATAAATATAGCTGACTTGGGAAGAATTAACTGTCATTTTTCTGCACGCATGCCATTAATATTCCTCAAAATAGCATATTTTGGTCTCCTGTCAAACTCACCAGCCACCAGTCACTGGCTGAATAAGCCTGCACAATCAATCGTTTCTTTATTCAACGCCCCAAGTGGACTAGCGCATCACATTGGCGGTGACGCGAATGAAATCTGCAAAGAACAAATTCTTCAGGAGCGAAGGTCGAGGTTACGCTATCCCTCTCGGCCTTTCACTTTTCATCTCATACTGAGAGCGACCAGAGTCAGAGTCGAATGTCACCTTGACAGAAATCCCATAGGGAAGGAGCTAGTGTGATAGTGAGCTATATCGCAGACCTGGGCAGGAAATCACCAGGAATTGCAACAAGTGATCGATAATCAAATGATCTCTAGTTCGTATTTTGGTGTCTGCATCAATTTTCGTCAAGATCTGCAATAATGATGGCGATCCTAAAGCTGTTCCGGCTGCCGCTCCATAGTGTCCGTCGCCAATCGTCCCCACGAGGATATCCTTCGTTTCCGTAGATTGTGGCCCCACGCGTAAGATGAAAAAAAAAAGATACATAACTAGTACGAGCTATAATGAAGACGGTAGCACTGAATTTCGGCTCGGATTTGGCCGTAGATGATCAACCGCTCCTATCGAGGTAGCGTCTTGTTCTCGCCCAGGGTCACGGGGCGTACCAGCATGTCACATGGGTGGGAAATTAACGGACTTTCCTTATTCTACCCAATCAGAGAATACCTCCCTATTCAGAGACGAGCCGATAGAGAAATCCATCCATAATAATCTAATCAAAAGAGCCATTTAGAGCTTTTTTTCGCCACCGCTAGTCGATTTTGGTTGACTTTAACGAGAAATTTCTCCCCGGGTTTCTTCTCTATGGTTAGCATATTTCTGATAACGGCTATCGTGAATTGTACATGGTCCGAGCTTCCATTTATTGCTCATTATCAGATCATCTTCGGCTATTCCGTACTTTCCGCTGATTCTCGAGCGGGGATCTCCTTGTCTTAGGATGGCTATATAACCGGGAATCGTTTACAGAGAGGTTCGCAAGCCTATAGACATCAAATGAGCGCATGCGACTTGATCGCAGAGACGGTACCAGTAACGGATCCAAATGTCACTGTTCAGGGAATTGGGCGCTATGTGCCATGCGGAGAAGCCGTCGGTGACATCGGAGGGTACAAAAGTACAACTTGGGCACCAGGCATTCCCAGGAACGGTATACGCTCAGGCCCTCCAGTCACTTTCTCAACAGCCACATTGATGCCATCGTTATATGTCACCAATCCTGTTAATGTATGATGCGCAAGGTCCGATGCATTTCACTTCACCGCTCAAATCACGCGAACTCGATGGCTGGGAACCGGCGGTCTGCTTAGTATCTGTTGAAGAGATATCTTGAAGATAGTAAATGCACTCTTTCGTCATGTTGCGGGGCATATAGCTGCCTTGCATTAGACTGAAGTATCGAACGCTACCTGACTCATGTTTATTACCTTCTGAAGGTAGACCTGATCTAGGAGGGGTTCCCCTCGATCACTCTCGCGATCGGCACTCTGCGTATGCTGGGGCAGCAATCTGCTCAGTGAATTTAAAATATGACAGTTTTATACTACCTTCTTGGTTATTAACTTCATGTAATTTGGGTTATGAAAGCTAATTCCAAGAGTGGACCACCCTGATTTGTGTGATCTCGTGGGTGATATATTATATCTGCTTTCCGCACTAAGAATCACTTCGCAAAGAGCTATCCACTCCGTTAACGTCAAGAGCCCCGTATAGAGGGTTAATTGACATATGCAAGTACAGTGGTGGATACATAGCATTCCCAATCTTCCACAATTGCGCACATTACCTTAGCAAATTAGTACAGTATCTGCCTTGGGTAAAAGCGGGGTCGCTACTTAGTACCCAACTCTCCTCTTCTCCCCTCCCCTCACCTTCTTACGAGGTTACAGCCGGTCATATGTCTAATACCTAGTCAGTATTGCAATCCATTACTAGTAACTAGTACATACTACATACTTTAGAACGTCCATCCGTACCATGGAACCTGAAAAACCTAACTCCTTTCGCACAATGCTAGATAGTTATAGCGGCACTAAATCACTCCCAAAGCAAGCCCATTTAAGGCCTAATGAACTCATTCACCGGGTTATTCCGAATGCCTGAGCTTCCAGATCTGTGCAGGTAGTAGCGTCAGTAAGTATTATTAACGTGCTTCCGGTAGGCGGACCGGGTCAGGGCGGGCGGGTTGTCCCGCAGTGGGGAGGTTCATGACACCCGTCCGCCCGCTCGTGTTCGCATAACCGCAGCGGGAAGAGTATTAGGGCCTAAAAAATTTCATTCATGCTTTAGGGCCCGTTTCTAGTCTTTTGAAAAATTTTGAGCAAGCTTTTCTTTGGCCTGTTTTTTCCCCGTTAATGACACCATGCGGAAAGATTCTAAGCAGAAGTTAATCCTTAAGGCCGTTTAGTATTTCCGTGATCGACGCGCCCCTCATTACTGCTAATGTATATTGTCGAAGATCATATCAGTGTCAATGTCTGAAGAAGTCAGGACTATAGAGTGTCTTTATCTATTTCAAACAATATACATTGAGTTGTCGAGTTTACTTCAGGGGGTGGAAGAGAAAGATACGTCCGCGTTGAGAATCTTCGATTATTAAGTAGTAATAGCGAGATCGAGAGATACGAAGATTTTTTATGCTAGAAGAGCTAAATCGGCTGCATTTGGAATGTGACATACACGTCGGTCCTGAGGCACTACATCGTACGACAATAACGGTCAATGTATATAGAGCGGAAGGGAACACCATTTGTGGCGCATCATACTATGGATGCATTGCACTTAAGTGCCGACGTCGGAGTCCTCTCTGATGTCAACATCCTAAAAAAGGAATATATAGCCGAGAGGGAAGGAAATTGATGAATAGCGGTTTGACAGGAAACGACATTCTTCGTTCCTTGGTTCGATGGCGGGCGTTAAAAACGTCTGGATGTCACCGATATAGCCGCGAGGAAACCGGAGTTGATAAATACCCGGGGACCATGCGCATTCCAAAGTTTCCTGATAATGTCAGTGCGCAGTAGTGTTTAAAGTTTGAGCACAGAAAATATGCCAGTAGACCGTTTTCTAATACTACATAATAATTAAGCCCGTGAGTACATCAAGGCGTCTGCAGGTGTTCGCGGTGGGTGGAGAGGATAAACACACTAACGGCATCATCACTTTCTCCTACCCATCGCCAAATTGGGATCTTCGTAGTAGATCACCTCATCTTACTTCAACTTCAATGCGGAGCTATTGCTCGGGACGATGTTACCCCCCATGGGACGGCCCGGATCGATAGCACGGCTGCTGCATCGGAGAAATTGAGTTAATTGATGATGTTGGAATTGTTGCTAATTATGTTCATTTCCTCGCGTAGCGCTGCATGAGGATTGGCTGGCAGGCCATCAACATGTTAATTGCAGATGGGTTATTATTAGCAAAATGCACCAGATGCAGACAGAATTAGCGGCATTTACTCACCTCCAGTACACATACCAACCAAACGGGGAAATTAACAGCCTTTGTGGTGGGTGGTTAAATGCTGCTAATTTAAGGAGCATCTCACATCCTTATCACGGCGTCCGAGCGCCCTCGGGTGGTTTTCCTGCCTCTTTCTTCCCCGCCTGCACGGGCATGATCCACCACTGGAACTAAATTAGTCGATTTACTTATTTCCTCAAGTAGGCAAAGTTAAGCTGGTTAAGTTGAATACTCGCACGATCCTTTGGTTGCGGGCTTCCCGTGCTGCATGACATGGGGCGCTCCCACGGACCACTGGAAAAAGCCACGATGTTCTTGATATTACCCAATCCCGAGAAGAGGGAAGCTTGGCATGCACTTTGATCTCGCGCTATGCTATATCTCTCTTCTGATTCTGCTTCTCAATGGTTCTCTGAAAAACAGTTCCCACTTTAATGTCGTTCGATCACTGCCATTGGGTATAGCTGTCGAACGGGGTCCTTAGGCGCTCTCCCGCCCGGTTCTGAATGGAGTCAATAATGCAAGATGGGCGGAATCTAGAGTAACTCCCGTTCCTCATCGACCGGAACTGCTGGTTATTCGTTCCGGTCAAGATCTGTCGATACGGTGCGCAACACTTGACAGTCCTATCAAATTCCCGCGTTTCCTCGGTATCGATGAGGTCCGAAGAGCAGATAATAGAGATCCGCCAGGTCAGGAGAGAGATATCGTTGGGTCGTGGCTTGTGTGGACTGGCTCAATGATGCTAGAAACAATACACATTATTATTATCCACACTTCGAACTGAGATTACGCTGTACCTGCTGTGATTGACCCCCTCACGCAGGGTCCTGTCCTGATCCGCCGACATGAGTATTGACAGCGCTGAGAGGCTCAAGATTGAGAAACCCTCTCACTAGCGACAAACTCGAGTAGTAAATTTGCGGCACAGTCATGGGTCGTATACCCATGTCTTGACAAGTTCAAAAAAGGAAACTCGCAAGTCCCGCGTAACGTTGAGTATATTCGAACTGTAGGATCGATGCAAGGGCAGCTAAACTGCAGCTAATTGTTAGCTTCCTTTCTGCTTATCCAACGGAAGAACAGGGTGTGAAGATGTACACTTTGAGGCCCTAACCTATCATATCCTCTACCTTTCCGGGCCGCACGACAAGAAAAGAGTTCGGCGCAGCGCTCTGTAAGTCCTGCAGCCATCCACGTTCAGCAGTTGCTGATCCCTGCCCGGCGCTATCCTGCGTTTCTCTGCATATCCTCCCCTGTTGGTTAGTCGGCGCGATCGAGTCTGTACCCTGAGCTTCGCCCAAATTTAGGCTGCTGGACCGGTCCCTTGACACCTTCCTAGATCGTCCCATAGCGTCATTTGCTTTTGGACCTCCTTTCCACGGCGTTTGTCGAACATGGGTCCAATTACAGAACTCCCCACCAGCATCGCATGGGCTCGTGGACTCCACCCAGCTCGTCTAAATGCGAAAAATAGAAACATCTCTGTCGCTTGTTCATTCAAATCATCGACTTTTAAACTCAACATGTCCAAGATCTGGAGTATGATGAAGTGTGTAGAGCCGCGCGAGTCTCGTTGTGTTTCGTCTCTCACCTCCCCCTTCCTCTCTCTTTCTAGGATAGTCAAAGCTGCCGGTCCAGCTTTGCAATTGCGGCCCCGAATAGTCAGGAATTGCTAGCTGGTCTCGCAACTGTTCTGGCCGTCGACCATCCCGTGGAGGAGCTTCTCTGGTCCACTGTTTTCTTTTCTTTTGGTTGTTGTTTTCGCTTAATGTGCTGGAGCCCTGGAGCAACCGTCAATATGGCCAGCACTAAGAAGTCCACGTCGACATCGTCGAAGCAAGCTGCCACATCGAAGAAAGAGTCCAAGTCTCGTTCCTCGGGTAGCAAGCATGATTCTGCTGAGAATAAGCTCAATGCCAGGCTGCATAAGCGGTCCCGTTCGGGTAAGAGAAAGCCTTTGTCTGCGTTGTTTCTACTCTGCTTTGAATGAATCGCCCTTGTTGATTCTTAATGCGCCTGACAGTGTTAGGCTGTTACACCTGCCGGCTGCGAAGGAAAAAATGCGACGAGGGTCACCCGTCCTGCGGAGCGTGCATCAACTTGTGTGTGAAATGCGAGTATGACCGGCCGTCGTGGTGGGCAAACCCAGAACAGAGGAGGATCCAGAAGGAGAAAGTGAAGAACAAGATCCGACAGACCAAGATGAACGAGAAGTTGGCATCCACACGAGGTAGGCTGGCTCGTTATCTTGATGCTGGTTGTTCTCACCTTGAACACCATGGGACAGACCGCGCCCGCATGTACTCCAATGGATCTCCGCTATCCAACGACTATGATTTCAACCATCCTACATTCTCTGAGCCGTATGACCCGTTTGCTTCGTGTCTCCCGACACCAGCATTCGGACAGGTACCTCACCCGCAGGAGGCTTACGAAGTCGACATTAGAACAGAACGGCAGATGTTTATCGACGATGTCCCTATATGCCATGAGTCCTCAACGTCAACTTTCAACACATACGCGCCGCCCTATCTACATCCAGCCTTATCCACGTTTCCCGGAGAGAACTGGCCTCTCGAACAGTGTCTCAGTCAGCCTGCACCTTACGTCGCATTAGACTCAGCCTTACATGAAGCGAAGAATGGCCACTCTTATTCGTTTTGGCAGACAACAATCCCGGTCGAAGAACGTGATAGACCACTTCTGGATCACTTCCTTGAGAATGTGCTTCGTCTTATTTTCCCTATTCTGGAGGTTCACCAGCGCGGCCCATCACGCACAAGAGCCATCATTCATTCATTAGAGACGAATAAATCTTATCTGCATTGCTGCCTCAGCGTTGCTGCGATCCATATGAAGACTACAACGGCTCTCGAACATCAGGACATCGATCACGATATCATGCGGCATCGCTACGAGGCAGTATCCGAGCTATGTCAGGCACTGAACAAGGACACAGATCATGAGCAAATTCTGGAAGCCACACTGGCCATGATCTTCTTTCACTGCTCGGTAGGACCTGCTGATGACTACCTCCCTGACATCCCGTGGAGTGATCATTTTCAGGCTGTGTCGAATTTGGTGCAAAGGTTGAACCTGCCAGCGGCCATGCTTGGATGCCCCCCACATGTGCTGCCACCGTTCAACATGACATTGACTGCATGGATAGATATTTTGGGTTCGACAATGCTAGGAACGACACCTCAATTCGCGCATATGTACCGGGACAAGCATTTGAGCGGCTCTTCATCTGGTCTCTGCGAACTGATGGGATGTGAGGACCGTGTCATGTACCTAATCTCAGAGATTGCTTGCCTGGATGCTTTGAAGTCAGAGGGCCGTGTTGACGATATAGCCGTCTGTTCCCATGTCCATGCTTTGGGGCAGCAGCTCGACTTTACCGAACCCTGCGACCGAACTCTAGAACTCCCCTTTTCAGCGACCGGCGATGCGATTCGTCCTGATCAACTTACGAAAAACATGACCGCCGTCTTCCGCATCGCTGCTCGTATCTACCTCTGCAGCCTCGTTCCAGGATTTGACCGGCACCAACCGAGTAATCTGAGCCTCGTTGCAGCTCTCGCTGAAGTCCTTCAATACATTCCCGCAGGTCCCGATGGATATGATCGTTCACTGGTCTGGCCGCTACTGATCGCTGGGGCGTTTTCGGTGCCCTCGAGTCCTTTCCGCAGTGTTTTGAATGAGCGAGTTATCCTAATGGGTGAAAATGCGGACTTGGGTAGTTTCGGTCGCATGTGGCATCTCTTGCAAGAGGTCTGGCGCCTCGCGGACGACCCCATTCTCCCTTCACCTCCTGACGCCCAGGACATCGCCTCATCACCACCGGTTGGTCCATTTCTAAAACAAGAAAAGTCCCCTTCACCCACGCTGGGGATTCCTGTTATGGAAATGAAGAAACCACAGGTCCACTGGAGAGATGTTATGCTACGCAACGGATGGCGTTTCCTCCTTATATGAGCATTTATTTTATTTCTTGCGCAGACTCAAGGAGTACTGGAACGGATACTCTATTCTGGGATATCTTACCTGGTTTGCATTTTAGGACGATACCATGGCGCATTTAATCGAAGATCAGAAGATATACCATCATGTCTTAGAGAGACGAGTCACTGCGGGGGACAGGGCATGTTTATACAGTTGGTTTGGCAAATGAATATAAAATCGCAGTATGTCACCCTTCCTTCGAACCACACATCATCATAAAATTAGTTTCACTCATGTTAGTAATGTTCGAGTAATATACAGTTTAGACACCGATTGCGACACGTCCAATTATCGAACAATGCACGACCCTCAGCACGAGTATGTGTCGCGGGGCCTTGAAAAGCTTATTCTCATCTTCTGATAGTTTGTGCTATCAGGTTTGATGATGCAGCTGAGAGCTCTATCTGCTTCCTACCACCGCATTATACAAAACGAGGTAGCGCCGCTATGGAAGCCATAGTGCCCTGCTGTCGCACCTATTAACGTCATCAATAGGTTTCTGATCCCTCCTCGCCGGTGCCTTCGGAGGAAACAGCATCCTACAGGCAATGCATAACAATCTCTGCTTTGGAGAAGAGAAATTCTAGGCTGACGTGTGACTCGTCAAGCATAACTTATTATTTTCAACGATGCTTTCCGGCAGAAGGCAGGTTATAATCCACAACACTTACCGATATACGTGAATGCTGGCCATTCGCTTTTACTCATTCATTTTTAATCTAATACCAGGGAGAGCCTGGAGGGGAGAAGACTTAACGCACTTTTCGCTGACGGCAAAGTATATAATTTCAACGAGTTTACATCCTCAGCACGCGACAGCAACTTTCTATCGACATCTTTCTCTGCCCATGGCAGAAACGAATTCAAACGATCATTTCTTGTGGTTCCGATGAGGGGTTGGGACATTTGGAGTTCGAGTTGTTTGGAAGTGGTGACATTTCTGTCTTTACTAGCTGGGTTGGATGATATTGTTGGATCTGGGAAAGACCCGCCACATTGATGTGTGCGATGTTAGGTGTATATAAATGGTGAAATCGAACAAACTTGAATATGCAGAGGCCTATCTCTCATACAAGCATTTACTAAAACTCTTCTCGGCCGTCGTAATGACCCCATCGCAAGGGGCCTGATCCGATCTCAGCTACCTCCCGAATCCTTGATTGTCTGGATTATTACTGTACTCGCGAGGTCTTTTCCATCTATCGCAACGCTTCCATGCTGTCTTCAGTACAAACTAAGTACAAGGAATGAGTGTTGCTTTCAAAGTGATTCCCATAGGAGAAATTGTATGATGGTTAATCATATAGTGCCATTACTCTAGTGCTCTATTCCCACTGAACACAACGTGAAGATGAAGCCTAGAGAACAGGAAGGAATTTCGACTATTTTTCATTTTCTCTACTGTATGTGTATTTCCCAACTCTAATAAATCTACTAACATAGATCACCTCGAAGAGGCCCGAGGCAGGGCGCTGTAAAGTTCGCCTCCCATGTCATCATCCTGATGCATCCTCTCCACCGTATCCCAGAAACGAATGTAAGAAAACAGCTGAGTTGGTGACATCAGTGGAGACACTTGCTTTTGCTTTCTTGCTCTGTTGAAGTTCTACTTTTTCTTCTCTGTTCGTAGCTAGAAGATATACAAATTGCATGTCGTCCGCTGCTTGGTCTTCCCTTGAGAAGGTATACATACGTCAAGAGAGATTCTGCTTAAACTACAAGACATTGTCTCACCACATTACGACTACTACCCTATAACTCCTCACATATACTACGAATACCATATACCAAAGAACACCATCAAAATGACCTCCCCCCACCGCGGCGGTTCCCTTTCCGACTTCGCTCCTTCCGGCACATCCATCCCCAACGACGCCGGCATCCAAAACACCATCCCATCCCTCGCCCGTCCCGACCAACGAAGCGAGAACCGCCAATTCGACTACGAAGGCCAAGACCAACCGACCCTGTCTATGGCGGCCGATAATCCACGCGACATGCCCCGAAGCGCGCGCGACATGCATGCTTCAGGCGAAGTCATGACGGGTACGGGAGACGCGCTCCCTGCGGAGATTGAGTCGAAGCGTCTACATATTGGTGGTCATGATCCCGGTGCGAAGGGGGATCCGAGGAATTTGAAACATGCGGTGCAGAATAGGAGTCAGTTTGATAAGTTTGTGGGGAAGGAGGATGAGAATGCGGATAGGGCGAATCGGGAGCATGAGTGGAGGAATAGGGTGTAGGTTTGTCTTGAGGGTAGATCAGATTGAAGGATGGGGTGATGGGATTGTGTGGGTTGGATTTGGGAGGGTGGAATATGTATTATTAGGTTTGAGAGTTGATTTCTTAGGATATCATGTATGAGTCCTATGGTGGATGATATGAATCACTTAATGAAATATTAAATGACTATTTAAATATTTGGGTTTGGGGGGTCGCCTGTAGAATTTGAGTATTTCCTATCGAAGCTATAGCTATCCATCTAAATAAGTGATACGAAGGCGTGGCACTGGTCAAGTAAATCTCACTGAAGGGGCCACCAGTCCCTGATAGATCTCATCAAGAACATCCCTCTTGCGCTTCCGTTCTTCCAATTCCGCTTCCTCCTCTTCCTCGTCCGGCTCGCCTTCAGGTACCCTCGATACCCAGGCTCTAATCGTCCCGTCTCCATGAGCGGAAAACATCTCAAGGCCCTCTCCAGACGCCCCATTTCCGCGCCATGCTAATGCATTGATTCTGGCCGCACTGAGTGCATTCGACCTCCCACGTTGTCGATGACGCTCTGCGGAGATCAGGCCTGGAACTTTGAGACGCTTGATAAAGTTCCCTTCTCGCATAGCGAACATAAATATCTCTCCTCGGTCATCTTGGTCGTTGAAGTTGGGCCATAGTAGTGTCTCCTGCCCAGGGCTTACAATACCCTGTGGGAGGATGAGAGGAACCCTCTCTGCTAGATGTGAGGAGACACTGTTGCGGACCCGCGGTCCAAAGTGAACCAAGGTATTGGCACCTGTGGATGCGTCCCAGACACGGATTCTGGCGTCTTGCCCGGTTGTTACCAGATGACTACCATTTGATGTCCAGCGCACCCCGGTGACTGCGCCATTGTGAGCGCGAGCATGGCGTGAGAACGGGTGGCGGGTCTGGTATGACGATGGTGCAGAACTAGGAGGGACGACGCCTACTGCATCATCCATATCGAGAGTAGCTATAGCTGAGTTGTGCCCGCCGCGCCGAACATCGAATATTATCACTCGATTGTCCGTTGACGCGGAGGCTAGTATATGAGGATCGTGGGGTGCCCAGCTGACAGATAGCACTGAGGAATTATGCCCTGGTAGAGCATGAGTTGACAACCCTGAGCGGAGATCCAAGAGCCGTACAGGCTTCTCGGATGTTCCTACCGCAATAAGAAGAGTGGACGAAGGATGAGCCGAAAATGAATGACAATACGGCGTTGCATGCAGGCTAAATGTGTGTACTGGCGTGATCGCAGCGGGCTCCAGTGCCGACAACTTCAGTGTGCTGTCATGCGAGGTGGTCAAAATTGTCGATGGAACCGGATCAAATGGGTAGATTGATAGTGAAGTTATGGCATGTGTATGTGCTAATTCATGAGACGATCTAATACCGTCAGAACATGGATGATCTCTTCCCCAGAAGGGATGACTAACTTGTCCACAGAAGCAATCGACTGGTGTAAGTGATCTAACTCCGATCCTCTGCTCTCAAGATCCCAGAGATGAATCGACGGATCTGCACCGCCAGATACCATGCTACAAAGACTTAGCCGGCGTACCATATGAATATTGAGTGTACGACATACTATCGTCCTTCATACTGGTCGATCGCCAGTACATTTACGCCGGCTCTATGAGCAGAGACCTCATCCACTGGAGAACCACTAGAAAGACGTCCTGTTGCGTCATTGCCAACGCTGACTGCCCTTACAACAGCGCGTTTGCGACTATTGAAGCGAATACTAGGCGCAGGCTCAAGAAGGTGAACTAGCCGTGACGTTTGAGCAACATGGAAGGCTGAGGGACTGATGGACCCTAGCTGCCTGTTTAAGATATATGAATTCATGCATCAGGAATATACCGGCACGCAAGTATGGCGCCGTTATGTGACTCTAGATGTGCAAATAGAAGTCAATGAACGTGACGCATGGCGCTTCAAGGCACGCCGCGTCGGAGCGGGAAAAAGTTGCATTCCGTTATCGATAATCTTTATCATCTCATCTTCAAGGAACACCGCTTTCGCTCCCAGAGGGCCTGTCCAGGCCATATTGGCCTTCTGGAGACTGTAATGATTAATTAATATCATATACTGTCAATCCAGATGTCTTTTGGAAAGTCCTTGGCTTTAAGCCAAGGCGCCTTTCTACAGCCTCCCTCCGAAGATGAGGCAGACGTGCAGGAACTGCGGGAACCATCGTTGGAAAGACAGAGAAGACACGCGAATCTCTACGATGCCATTGCAGGTTCGTGCATCACTTCGATTTCTCGAGTTTCGCTGACTATTCAAGGTCGCGTGGCTGCTGGTGGATTCATATCTGCGTCTCAGCGAGTTTCCAGATACAGAGATCGAACTTCCTCTAGCACCATCGCAGTACGACCTGAAGAGGTCCTATTTCGTCGACAGAGTGCCCCTGTCCGCTACGAGGAAAATGATTTCTACTTTGCGCATGAAAATCTCCCTCCAGATCGTCCTCTTCCAGATTCTGAAATGCTACAAGCGATACACTCCTACTGCTCGGATTTCTACGACAGAGCGACGCTCGATCGGGGCCAGGATGATTTCAGAAGTATGGACGAGACTGCATTGATTGCGATGGGTATACTGCTCGAGGAAATGGCGAATGAATCTCTTGGTGACACGGGAGACTTGGTCCTTGTGGAAGGGGAGATGATCTCCGGTACGGAAGGACAGTCGAATCTTGCATCAGCGGTGAGAACTGGTCGGAAGAGGGCGAATACCGGCGTCAGTACTATTGGTACAAGCTCAGGAGAGGAACTGCGGAGCATTCGCAAGAAGCGCAAGAAGAGGCGGAAGCTTACGCGCACAGCTTCCACTGCTAACACAACAACAGGAGAGGATGAAGGGTGAAGAGACAGCAGGACGGTCGTGGTTGATGAATATACAAATTTTCCTCCCCGGCCCGCTGTCAGACTAGCCGGCTAAAATCCCCGATACGAGTCCTATGAGGACTGAGGTAGCTCATGTGGTGATGCAATTCTTCGCACCAACAGCAACTCTCCCTACCATCGACTGCTTTGGTCAGCGGTGAGCTACACGGACATTGGATTATATGAAGGCGTCTGACTGTTGGAATCCAATGCCAGTATGCTCTTTTAACTCGAGGAACTAGCCCTGTCGGGTTGCAATCTGCGCTATTGTGCTCTCATATAATCATGGTTTCAGTCGTTTTGCCATGGACGGCGACGGACGAGATTCGTCTAGACTGATACGAGTTTAGCGTCGTATAATCAAGTCGTAAGAATCAATAGATGGAGTGATACAAAACAAAGGATGGATCAAAGTCTACCCTCTGGTGGCCCAAGACCGTGCCGATGTTGGCCTGGGCCAGTTAGGAGGCGGCGCCCTCCTGCTTCCTATCTGTTAGCATACGATATTCAGTCAAAAATCGAAGACTGCGAAATAACCATAGAAAAAGATCTTCTGTTGTTCCCTGCTCTAGTTGCTGTAAAACAATATGCAAGATCACGCACTGCTGCATCATTGTCACAGTCAGGCATTCCAGGCTTAGACCCCTCTCTGTAAACCCACCACCAACTGCAGAGCAGGAAAGTCATCCATCACCTTTGTCGTCATCATTGAAACTCACTGCAGCTATATCTCATCTTTATCCAACTGTGCAAGTTTAGCTTCTCAAGAGAAATTTTTGTGGTCTCTGCTTCACTCTTTAGATCCGTTGATCACTCCATCAGTGTTTTCACATAGATCTACATAAGTCATCTAAATTTACATGAATCAAGTCCAATCAGCTCTTCCAGCTTGACTTTCCTTCATCTACGCGGAGAACCGCATCTCGACATTAACCTCTACAGCTGAAATTGAACCGAAACAACCATCCCACCATGGCATGTACCTCCATCCTACCCATGCTCTGATAATTCCACATACGGAACCTAACAAGTTCACAGCCTCCCAAAGGTCTCTCCCCGGCAGCAAAGAGGCAACTAATCATCTCACACCTCCGCTCTACACGTACATGCCACACGCTCAAAGATCTCGAGAAGATGCTCCCATCTATAGCCTCGATCAACGGCATGCAAGTGAAAGAATACATCCAATCCCTCACAGACGAAGGGCAGCTACGTGTTGAGAAGATCGGTAGTGGGAACTGGTACTGGATATTTCCCAGTGAGGAAAAGAAGGAGAAAGAACGGGTTCGAGATGCGTTGCTGAAGGAGGTAGAGAGGGCTGAGAGGAGTGTCAATGAACTGGAGGATCAGGTAGAGAAGGCAAGGGAAGAAAAGGAGAGAGATCGTGTAGCGAATGAGGAAGATCCGAATAAAAGAGAAGAGATGGAGAAGAGGCTGGTGGAGTTGGAGATGGAACTGAAGAAGTTGAGGGAAAGGGAACAGATGCTTCTGAAGGATGGTGCCGGGAGCGTGAAGAGGATGAAGCAGGATATTCAGAACTGGAAGCAAGCTGCGAGTTTCTGGACGGATAATATCTATATCCTCGAGGCGTATTTGGAGAAGTTGGCCGGTGGGGATCGAGAGATCGTTGAGGCGGTCAAGAGAGAGTGCTATGAGGATGAATACGTGGAAGGAGAAGGGTTGAGAGAGCTTGATTTCTAAGTCTCATACTTGAGGGATTTATCGTGATGTATCTGGAGGCGTGGTGTTGATTGAGGAATGGATACGCCGCTAGTCAGTAGCTTCTTCTAATAGTGTTGTCGTTTGCTCTACTGGGGCATGGCATAGTCATAATATATACAGAAATGCTTGCAAACTTATCATACATGGGTTTTACTCCAAAACTTCCTTATGAATGATTTCAAATGTCAGTGAATAATAATAATACATATCATTAAGGTAGTCAATAGCGGTGGCAGTGCAGCGATCTGCACATCAAGCGATCAATCGGAGACCCTCCGCACGGAGCACGACATCAACAGGAAGTGATCGCCCGGTTGACAGGTCATGTTTCAAACAATCGGAAAGCTAACGACAGGATAGATGATGGAGCTCTTATAATCCCTTTTTTTCACTATTTCCGATAGTGAGCATGTTAAAAAGCCCGCAATTTGGACTTTGAGGCTGACTTGCCGACTGACAGATATGTGGAAAGGGACTGCGACACGCGTCTCATCACCATTACCACTTTTTCGGACGACTAGTCTCCCTTACTAGTTTGTCCTATGGCCATGACTCGAAAATTGCTGCCCATTAACCATCACCGATGACTCGCTGTGGCATCAGAATCGCTCACGCCTCCACCCCACTTGGCAAAAAAGCTTAGGAAGCTTCTTTCATACAAACACGAGACGCCTTTCCGCCTTGGCCAGTCAGAAAGTGCTTTACCTTCCGGGGTCGGACGTGCGGAGTGATGGCTTTGGGAAAGGTTTCCATGGCAAAAACGCTGATACCAGGGACCCGCAGATAGTGTGTAAGTAGTGCGAAGGTTGAGTTCCCAGCAAAATCCTTCTCTGTACGAGACCCTGGAAAATTCCCAAGTGTGAACCGGTTCCCAGAGTGGGCAGCCCGTTCTATAAACTCCGTTCCTGCGCCAGCCATGGTTTTGTTGGACACCAGGCATGTCACCACCCAGCGGTCTAGCAAAGCTGTGGGACGCGCGGCACAGTCTGTCCGCATCGAACAGGGACGGTTTCCATTTTCATGACGTGGCTGATATCAGAAACAATTGTTCTATGTGAGTTGACAGTTTATGTTTCAATAGCCGACCGGGGTCGTCAGCGCCGGTGGCCCAGAGAACCACGAGACACGAGACGGGAGGAGCAAAATATAGGCAATAGGAGGAGTTCCTTTCGCTGGAACAAGAATCCCTCGACTTGTTCACCGGTATGGCGTCAATGTTATAGTACAGAGTACCAACTACTATCTGCCAGTGTCCAGCGTAGACCATCTGGACGGGTTGGCAGTGGAGAAGACTGCCTGTCCCAACTATGTGCCTCGTTGGTTGTGCCAGCGCCCTCGAACATGGCCAAATACAGAAGGTAATTATGGTGCAAGTAATGAGAGCAAAGTAACAATATCGTAGTCAGAGTCTGCTGTGCGAGGGATGTATTGTTGGGAGACAAAGGAGGGACGATGATGCCCTGCCGCCGGACTGGAGAAGATTGAGCATCAAGGGTCGAAATTCTCTCGTCCCGGAGTATGGAGTTGTGCTTGGTATTATTCTTGATTAAGGCTTGGGCTAGGAAAGCGCCCGGATTGCGGGAGCATGAATAACATAGCAATCAGATTACCGCGCCATTCCGTTAGTTTCGCCAGCCCCAGCGATGGCAGAAGCTTGACCGACGCACTGACGAACGGGAGGAGTGAGAAGGATTGTGCCCATCGAACTCCCGGCGCCTTATCGCCAACTTGCTCCATCTCCCCCCATCTCCCTCCCACTCTCTCTCCTGGCCATCATACCTGAAGCCTCCAGCTTTTCTTCTTGGTCATCTTTTGAGTCTGGATCTTCTCCTGTCAGTCTTGGCTACCGCGTCACGACCCCTTTCAAACGACTCCTCAGACGGAGCCAGGCAGAGACCAGGCCTTGATCGATTCTCATCATCCTGCGAACCCTCGAAACCCCAGTCATCGTCGTTCGCACACTGGACACGTCGTCACACGCGGCACAAGACACCCCATTACTGCTGGTGCTCATCTCTATTGAAAATACCACATTCAGAAATACTGGCAACTTGAATAGTAGTCATCCTGCTCGCTCGTTTCCGCTGCTGGTCTTGACGCGGACTTGGAACAATGCCGCTCTCCGGGCTGCGATTTGGAACTCCGTCCTATACCTGATCGGTTTCGTCGCATCACATCTTCTGCGGCTGACTGATCCTTTGCATCTGGGCTCATATCACCGTCACCTCTGCTCTCTGGGAATCCCGCTGTTTATGCAGCCGCTGGTTGCCATCGACTCCGCAATCGCGTCGAGATACCCCGGGAACCCTCGAGCACGCGCTGGTCGCGGGCATTGCATTTCACTCTACGAACCGTCCATTCCGCCCATAAGTCGGAACGCTGATTTATCGTCTTTTATGGAGTTCGAGGCTGCGTCGTAGCTTGTCATGTCTGTCGATCCCTTACCTCGCCAGTCTCAAGCCTCTCCGCACTCTCGAAACCGCTCGATCCTGTCCAAGTTCACGACTCATTTTAGTAACCGGAACCGCAACATCTCCGATTTCTATGTACAACCGGATGATCCATGGAAGACATACTTCCCTGGCGACACCATCAAAGGGATGGTGGTCCTGACGGTCGTCAAGCCCGTACGGATCACCCACCTGGTGATCTGCCTGCACGGATATGTCAAGGTGTTCAAGAACACGGTTGCTCCCGGTGAACCGATGCCAGATACAGGGTTCCTTGGTGCAGGACGAGGGCGGAGAGGCTTGGAGTACCTGGGAAACGGGTTTGCCACGCTCTTTGAGGATGAAGTAGTCCTTTGCGGCGAAGGCCGTCTCAAGGAAGGGATATACAAGTTTCAATTCGAAATGGAGTTCCCTCCTTATGGCCTCCCTAGCAGCATTAACGTATGTGTGCCTATCTAATATTACCGCTAGAATTCAAGACTTGTCGTTACTGATGCATCTGCTTGGAACAGTTCGAACGCGGAACCATCTCCTACATGCTTACATCTACATTGACGCGACCGACCACGATTTCTCCCGTCATGTCATGTCACAAGCGGATCAATCTGGTAGAAAATATTGACATTGCTCCTTTCCCTGCCCCAAAGCCGCGGGTAGTCAGTCTAGAACCAATTTCGAGAAGGTCGAAGACCAAGTCGAAAGGCAGGAGTCAGTCGCGGTCGATAGACCAGGTCCAGGATCAGCGGTCACCGGAACCGTCCCCTAACCTGGCTGTCACCACCGATCATCGACCTCCTGTGAGCCCTGCCCCAAGCGATGTTAGCTCGTCGAGTCGTCTCAGCCATAGCAGCCAGAGTTTCCAAGTCGTCAGCGACCCGAACTCTGTAAATGGTGCCGGCAAGCGGAGCAGTGAGGTCCGCAGTGTCGCAACGTCAGCATCGGACAAGACGATTACTGCAACGACGGAAGTCCTGCGAGCTGGGGCACTTCCAGGCGATACGCTACCCATTATAGTCACAATCAACCACAGCAAGCAGATCCGAAGCCCGTATGGAATTATTATCACCCTATATCGTCAAGGCCGCATTGACATGCACCCGGCAATCCCGGTTGGCCCGGCGGAGGATGGCAAGAAACCAGTCTTCGAAGATATCTACCCAAAATCCCGCACCGGCCTGAGTGGGTTGAGTTTTGGTACCAACCGTTCTAGCAGTGTCTTTCGCAAGGATCTATCTCAGACATTCGCACCATTAATAGTGGACCCTGCTACGATGACTGCGGTGGTGAAAACGTCGATTAGAGTGCCGGAAGATTCATTCCCTACCATAACACGAGTGCCCGGAGCTATGATTAGCTTCCGATACTATATCGAAGTGGTCGTTGATCTTCGTGGCAAGTTGGCAGCTTCGGACCGTTTTTTCCCGCGTTTCAATATGGTATCGGGAGGGAGAAACTTCTCTCCAAGCGGACAAGTTGTTAATCACCCAGATACGAATACGAATGGTATCACTGCCAATTGGGCAGGCAACATTCTGGATACAGATCAGATTCGACGTGAAAAAGGCGTTGTTGCACTCCTATTTGAGGTGGTGGTTGGGACACGTGACTCAGGAAGGCATCAGCGTCGCCTATCCGATGAGAATACGTCGGCCAGAGACCGGACGTCATCAGATCCGATATCAGCAGATGAAGAGGTTTGGCAAGGAGACGATAATTATGCCACTACTGGGGAAGAGTATGCGCAGGATTACTACCTGAATGGCGATTATCAGTCATATCAGGCAGGTTACTGGGCCGACTATCCGGCCGAGGATGGCGAGCAGCCTTTCCAGTCTCTAGACCACATGGTCGTACCGCCGCCCGCACAACCAGAAGAGCCTACCGACGAAAAGACAAGGCTCCGACGAATGGAGGAAATGCTTCTACCAAGTCAACCCCCTGGTGAGGCAGCTGCTGGTCCATCAAACGTGTACGTACAAAGTCCTACGGCTCCTGATCTGCCGGAAGAGGATGAACTGTACGACTCCGGCACTTCTTTTGCTGGACATGCAGTACCACCCCCAGCCACTTTGTCTGTCGATACCATCATTCCTGGACCAAGCTCTGGCGGCCAGAACGGATCCGCTGTTCCAACGGGTGCCTCCTGTCCTCCGACCGAGGATAAACAAGAACTCGAACGGCAGCGACTGATGATGGAGGCGAGTGCGCCAGACACAGCAGCCGACGACGGTCAGCCTGGTCCTTCTAATGCGGCCGCTCCTAGCGCTCCTGTCCTTGATGAAGATGACAACATCCTCGTCACGGATGCCGATCCGGGTGAGTCGCTGCCAAGATATCGACGGTAGATGACAGGAGTCCTTGTGCATTTGCCTGTTTTACGGCGTTCAGTTCTCGCATTTGTATATGTGCATTGGGTTATTTGACTATGTAAGCAGAGATACCACAATTTTCTTTTCATTAGTCGGGAGTCACTACACTTCTTCCGGACAGGGCTGGGTTGGATAGTGGGCGTTCACAGCAGAAAAAGCAGGATGATTAATGGCCTTTAGAGGTGATATCCGGCGTTATATATTCTAATCGGGGATTTGTCATATCATATATACCTATCTCACTTCTACCATGATAGCCACTACTGTCGATGCAGGATGGCATGCATTATACGGTGGGAGAATAGCATACTAAATGATGATGAGCCCGGCTTCTCGTTCAATGGCAACGAAGTCGGCTGCAAAGTTAATTCTGCTGCTGTTTTGTTCTACCTTGATATTAGGTCCTCGTCAAAGGTCACCTACGTAAACTACCTAGCCATACAGCCTACCAGACCCGCCTCATGACTTCCCAAGAAAGGAAACTAAACACTACCACCACCACAACAACCCAAAACGAAGAATCCAAATAAGCAAAGAAAAAAAGCTCACACCCCCACCTCTCCATCAGAGAAAAGGTCGGATGCTACGAAAACCCCACCTTGCTTTTGGCGGGCAGGGTTTTACTACCTTCCACCCTGGAGTCAGGGGTGATATTCCCCGTGATATAGCCGAACATTTATATTCGCTTTAAGAAGCGACAGCTCCAGGGTTCGAACAGGGAGCCCAGGTGGCTGAGTGGTTAGATATCGTGCGTGGTTGGATGGGGATGTTAGATTGATGAATGGATGGAGGGGTTGGCTTGGATGTCTAGTACAGTAGATAACTATGTGAAGTATATTATATACAGTTGAACTGAGTTATAAAAGATATGCTCCCTACGACTAAGTCTTCTGTTCTCTGGGACCACCTCTTCGTCTTGACGGTTGATCTCCCTGTTGATCCCGCTCTGCCTGGCAGTCCGCATGAGCCCTCAAACTGACCGCAAGAAGGATCACTACAAGATGCTTCATGTCCCCTAGCTTTCCAGTGCCCCATGGTCCATGTTCTTTCATCGTCAGGAATGATAGCGGGGCAAGATCATCGGACTCTCTTCAAATACTTCACGTATTCCTCGTCATATGTAGCAAAGGTCAAGTAAATCAGGTGCCGGTCCTGAGATAGATGTACGTGTCTTGTCTCCTGTTAAATGCATGTACAAGTTGTTGATAGAAGGTCACTTACCGGCCAGGGAGTGGTTTAGTAGTTTGTGGTTCGTTTAATATCCACCCTACCATCTGGGCACTCTCTTGCATGCGAATGCGTCTTGGCGCCTTGTCTCTCACGGCTGGCTTGACTTCGACGATAGCACGAACTTTTCCCGAATTCTTATCCTTAAGATATCCGTCGGTGCGCGCTTCGAAGGAGGCATTTTGAAATTTAGCCGTAAAGGCTCTCCTATGTAGCGTCCAGCTGGTAGATAAGGAGAAATGGACAGTGAGGGCGTCCAGAAAGAGAAGGATAGCAGTGTTAACAATCTGTTCATCCTCTGTTGGCAGGCATGCTATATTCTGAAGCTCCTGTGGAATAGGTGACTGAGGGCTACTGAGCAGTGGAGTTGTTGATACTCCAGTTTCAACAGACCCAGGCAGTTCGTAGGAGTCTATATTTCGAGGAGCAGATTACTTCGTAGGCGTTTCAAGTTGTAGATTTCGCATCGACTTGAGTAGTTCCCTCTGTTTGCTTCGAGTTCTACTAGCAATAGGACTAGGGGAGAAAATGCCATTGGAACGGATATCTTCAGTTTCGGTATTTGCGGCCGGCCGTTGATAATAAGTCACTAGAGAAAACGTTCCTTCCTGGATCTCTCTGGTGTCAAAGTTGCGACAATACCGATCCCTGCTGTCAGTGGCCTAGTTTCTCTTGAGCTTGCTGTATCCAGCGGTCCAGGTCCAACGCTTTGAGATCAATCTCGATTGGTTTCGTTGAAGTCCACAGTACTCGGAGCAGAAGATATTGCGGGTACTGGATATTTGATGCAGAGTCCAGCTCGATTTGATGAATCGTCGAATTCGTCAGGTCCTCACGTCTGACGTCTCTCCGCCAGTTGCTCTTATTATTGGGCACGTTCAAATGGACCACCATTTGCTGAAGATCTAAGAGCGAGGATTAAATGATCACAGTGTCCTCCGGGAGGATAGGAGGTTCTATGCGGGCAAAAATGGTTCGACATCTTGGAAAAGGTCACGGTATATGCTTTAGATAATAGTCCAAAATTGTGAGAGGAGATACGCCACAACTACATACACCAGAGAGATCAGAAGGTATTATTTCTATACAATAAGGGAGAACGACAAAGCACGTAAGATAACCTGATGCACATTATTTTTAGTATCATTCAATATGCATCTCTTGTACGCGCTGAGGCTGAAGCAGCTTGGTCAAGGGATATCACACCCTTAGAGAGACAAAGGTATACTGTTGGAAACGTCAAGATCGGGAATGCGCGCCATCTCAGATCGTTTCAGGCCTCAACAGCCATTACTATGCTGGATTGACCTGGGTTCCGACACAGGAGCTCCATACATAGACAACGGATTTTCCATAGCAAGTATGATGCGCCGACCCTGGCGGCAGATGGGAGGAAATGCAAGTATTCTTGCATGTGGAAGCATCCGGCACTTCAAGAAATGGAAGAGCTAGGGGATCCAGTGGACGTGGTTGAAGATAGGGAAGCGCTGGGTAATTTGCGGCGTTTTCACCGCTCTTCGTAGTCTGGAGCCAGCAACCTTGTTGAACTTTCCGACTCCAGGCGACCCCTCAAGGACAGCCAAAGTATTTGAGCTGTTCGTAAGCACATCTCATGCCTCCAGTATCAACATCATCTACCGTTCTTTTGTGGCACTTCTCTCTGCCAGAATGACTAGCCTTAAAGAGACGAACGAGCGCAGGCATTGTTGCCATGCACTTCGAGATCTCGAAGCACGAGTTCTAGACGTAAACATGACCCGGTTTGGACCCAGCGAGCTCAAGAAAGTTCAGATTCACGCATTGAAAATGCCTCTGGATGAACATGGGCCTCCAACATTTAAACTTTGCTTCTTCGATCCATATCCTGCAAATCTTCTCCCAGACCCGACTAGGTTTCCCGATCATCCAGATACCTACTGTAGCAATAAATTTCCCAAATGGGGCCGACCAGCATCATTCCCAGAACTCTCCTCCACGGTAGGCTGCGCAACAGACATTGATAGCTACATTGCAAATTATGCTGCGAACTGTGAGATCTTTTTGGAAGAAAGGGAGCAACTGGATACGCACCCATTGGGACCATAGCGCTACAGAGAGTATGTCTTCGGTTCCCCTCATTTCTCTCGATCAGTTGTTCTTTCATTATTCCTTATCGAAGAACTGTTCCAATCTGATACAATCAACAGCCAGATTGACTACAAAGGAATGAAACCCCTTGATAAGTTCCCCAGGAAGCATCCTGGCGATCTTCCACTGGTATGCAACCAGTGTCTCATATGTCAGATCGTCACTGCTCACATATGAAGGCCTCAATGGTCTACAACATTGATGGAGATGAAAGGCTGCTCCACGGTGAGCTTCTCACTCTTATTAGAATTATGGAAGGGCGCCTCAACATAGCGTCATTAGCTGAACATGTGCTTGTCCTGGTAAGGACTTCATTACGTCTGCTGGTTCAGGTCCTCTTGTTCTCTCACATGGGCCCACAATACGGACGTATCCTTCAGGGTTTCGATGGCAAGAGACTCGTCGTGTACCACAGCGAACTTTACGACTTCAGGCATGAACAGAATGCGCCAGTCAAGCTCTTCGCAAGGTAGATCTTGTGCAATCCAACTGGCAACACAAAATCGCTGCCGCGGCAGTAGATGACTTCTGGATTGTCTAATTTCTTCCGCTCGTAGGCGTATGGTGTTTTTTTGTTTCATGCCTTCGATCATGGGTTGATATCTTCGTTTCTCTCTGTTAAGATGTTCAGTATGACATTTAGCCATGCGAAGCATTCCTTGGTTGGATTTTTTAGGGTTATGGGGACGGGAACAGGAATAGGTATAGGACTAAGTGATCGACTGGCAGTATTTCCGAAGTTCTTTGAATGATTCTCATGCATGCGAAAGAGATCTTGAGAGGGACACTATCGAATGGGAGAGACTTATGGAGGAATCTTTTAGATCAAATAGTCTATACCCGTATTATGTCTGTATCTAAGACCCTCTCACCATCGTGGTACACATGTTGTAGCTTTGCAAAACCGCGGTATATGGAGAAACGCTTGCGCCGAAAGCAGCTGGTCTCAAAATTATATTCGGCGCGAATAAATTATCCATAATCTGAGCTCATTGTTACCGAATCGTCATGATATAGCTTGTCACTAGGCAGCATAATGTCATCGATCGCAGCCTTCAATCACATGCCATAATAACATAGAGCTACCCTTCTAGATAGCAGAATTCGGTTTCTTCTTCCCTACCTTTCCATGTCACTCATCCTTATTGATATCTTTGTATTACGGAAAGACCGAACTGCCACTAATCTCTAAGGGCCACCCTCTACTCTACCTACTATATATTAGCCCCTTTTACCACTTAGTCCTTAGCAACTCCGCTTCTCCTCCATTCTTATCCAACCTAATTAGATTACCTTGACACCAGGTAACGTAAATATATTGCTCAAGATATAATTACCTTATTGCTAAATATTTGCTACAGCTGGATTGTCTATCTGGTTCCTTCCAAGGATATCGAAACTCTCACGCAAGTCGCGCATCACGAAACCCTCGTAAGGTCTCTCAATAACTTTGTTTAATGAAACATTGACGAGAGACATACAGCATTCTGGCGCCGGTTCTTGCGCGTTCGCTGTGGTTGTAGTTCGGGCTGCAGTTCGGACAGTTGCTTTGGGCAGTAATACGCATGGTGGAAGTTAAGCAAATACCGAGCATATGTTGTCTATAGTGCTTTTACTCACACCCTGCTCTTCCCAAGATAACGCGGTAAATAGTGATGCCGAACTGGAATCGCAGAAATTCGGATATTTTCAGTCAAAGATACCGATAAGAACTAGCGAGTACTATGGATAATTTAGTCGCTACGACGTTGAGCTCATTTTTAAAATTTTTTTTTTTTTCTTATTAATCCTCTGCCGTAATTATGCTTATCTCTCTAGGTTTTCTGATAAGTCTTCAGTAATCATTACAGCGGATTCCAATTTGTCCCCCAATAATCCTCGCCAAGCAACCTTACGACCTTGGCCGCCGTTAGCTTACGAGTGGACGTCCCCAGCGCTACGCCGCAATCAAACCTCCAGCCCTCTCCGCGAGAGCGGGTTTCTAATCTCTGCTGACACTCTTATCTTCTTGCTCTCCTTAAGCGAGCCTTCCGACTTACACGCACCTGAGCACCTGGCGGTCTTCTGGTGTCCTACAGTGACGGGCGTCGGGATCACATCATAACTACGCCGGTTATTCTGATCGTCGCATCGAGACGACAAGGTCTAAGGGCACGCGAGTCCGAATTGCGTCCGCATCGTCCGTCATGGCACTCAAGAGTGGGTCGTTTGCGACCTTTTTGATCGTTTGTCGTATGTCCTGCCTGTCTTGTTCTATGCGGTGTTGATTGTCGTTTGCGTTGATGTGTTTCTACGTTTCTGGAGGCCTTATCTGTTCTTTAAGCGACTCCCCGCTATGCTTCGCGATGGTGTTCTTGTCATACGATCCCGCTCGTTTTGATCTTCCATTCGAACGAATTGGTCAGTGTGGATGCGTGGAAGAGACTCATCGTGAATACGTAGCGGGCTGAGCTTAAGAACAGCTCAGATCTCAGCAGATAACGAGAAATCCACATATCCGCAGACACCATAAACCCCTGCAGGGACTGAATCAAGCTAACACTGCAAAAACAACAGCTACATGCTTCTTCCTAGGCATCATCTTCTCTCTATTCCCATACGATTACCCTCTTCTATGGTCCACGGCCCCGACACCTGACTCCCACTATGACTATCTCGAAGCCCACCTTCGATTCTTGCACGCCTCTCCGCCGCTGATCCCGCGAATCCTACACATCGTGATTTTCCTGGGTCTGGCCGGCCTGATCGCGAAACTGTACAAGCCCTCAGAGTCTAACATGCTCTTCGACGGCGCCAGTCTGGTTCTCTACATGTGCGGCATCACGGTCTACATCGCGAATATCGTCAAGGGTCTACGTCTCGTCAGCGGCGGCCAATACGGCGCGGATCTTGGACCTACGGAGGAAGGAGAGCAGGTTCTTGGCCGCGAAGACAGTCTGAAGGTTCTCGCGGCAAGTAATACGATCCTGGCCCTGGTCCTGGTGGGCGTCCTGGTCCTGCAGGCCGGTCAGTGGTACGCGGAGCGGAAGGATGCGCAGGAATACGAGAGTCTGAACCGCAAGACCGCGGAGGAGAAGAAGGAGGCACATGCCAATTCTGCAGGGAAGGTGACGCGGCAGTCTAGTGTGTCGAAGAAGAAGCAGTAGAGATATTGGACTGGCTTAGCTTTTCCTCCTTTTTGCTGAGTTATTCTTCTTTTTGGATGTTTGGTTGGGAACTTGAAGTTGCGAGTGTGAAGATAGAAGGTATGGTCTGCTGCTTCTCGATAGGAGAAAGTACTTGCTTGTTACAAAGTGAAAAATGAAGGTATCCTCTTTCTTAGCTGTCTTTTTCATGGACAGCATTGAGAGAGACGTATATAGTACATAGGAAGGAAAAAGTTATTTTTTCTTAATATGTGATGATAGATAGCTATGGCTGTATATGCACCTAGGAAGGAACCCGCGCCGTTCCGTGGCTAATATATCAATCAAATCCTCCACCTAATTAGATTTCCTCAATCTCTGTACTTGCGAAAGACGAAATGTAGAACCATGCATTTACAATACACATAATACAAACTCAGCCATAGCAAAAGTGGTATATTTCTCATTCATCGCTAGAAGGGGAATCTCTAAGAGACATAACATAAAGCCAACCAAAGACAAATGTCAGGGCCAGCGTCCGATTCGAGGTACCTAAGGGCAGGGTAGAGGGAGAAAACGACTCTGCCCTTTGAAGACCTCACGACTTTGTTTCATGATCAGGCATTGCAGGGTCATTTCCGGCGTAAATAAGGGGCGAAACAGGGAAGAGTGAAATTGAACCTTTTCATTTCATCTCAAGGCCCATTCGATGCTATGTAGCGGGAGGTCTCCTCGGGTGCAAATGAAAAGGGGCTTCGAGGGATGTCGGGAGATCGGGGACTGAGCGCTTTGGCAAACAGATCGTTTTCGGAGTCCGCAGTCGAGGTACGAGTGATTGTGTCCATTGATCCAAAGTGGTTGTGTTCCGAGTTCTGTTGTGCTTGGATGGATGCAGGAGGGAGGTGGGCGACAGCCCTTCTCGGAGGTTCCGAGACGGGAGTATTGCGAAACGAGTTGTAGGAAGATACGGCCACATCAGGCGATCGGGGAGAAAGGAGATGTGCTCCACCGTCAACACTGTTTGGAGTATCCATTGCTTGTGCTGATGCAGGTTGTCAGCATGTGTAATCGTTCAAAACTTATAATGCGGAGTCATGGATAGCTCACCTGCTGCTCTCTTGGCCAGATCCCTTTCACTCGTCTCCAGCTTCAGCCCCTTGAGCTTGTCCGCTAGCTTCCTACCACTTGTCGGTGACACAGGAGTCGTTGGCCCCATGGGATAAGAGGGCGGTGATCCAGACAGATTCGTGTTCAAGAATTCAGTCTGAGGTCGTACGGTAACGCCAAAGTTCGACTCGATCCAGTCTTTCTCTTGTATAGCCATATGCAAGGCCACTCCCTCTGCATTGATCAGGCATTCTTCCCGAATCTCCTTCTCCAATACCTGTAAGCGCTTCTTCGCCCATATCGTATGCAGAACACCCTTCTTCCCCGCCGTACGTGCTGTCGCCCCCAGTTCCGCGGGGAAGATCGCAGGCAGAGGGTTCAGCCTCAAGGAGTCGCCTTTCTTTGCTGTCGTCGCGGAGTTTGGAGCAGGCTCGTAGGTCAGTGTGATCACCGGGGGAACGGTCACGCCTGGAGGTAGAAGAAAGTAGAAACGGCGCGTGTGCTCGCTGGTCTGTTCATCAGCAGGTAGGACAGTATTCTTGCCCTCCCAAGAGACATGCCAGGAGCCGGCAGGAGATCTGGTCAGGTCGTCATCCTCCCATTCCACCATGAGAATCTTAGTTCCCTCATTTCCCTTGCCAGCCTCAAACTCGAAACGCGCAAGCGCGGTAATGGAGAGGCTGCCGTTAGGGGCGCGCGGTGTCTCCAGAGCAGCCGAGTCTGTGTCGGGAGAGAATGCAGGAGCGCTCTGCGGCTGAGACATCTCTATACACTCCTCAAGATCCAGGGAGGCTCGGGATCGTGTTAGAGGAACAGACGAAGAGCTTGGTGGAAAAAGAGGCGCATTGTCTCGTCGTCTGGGCGGGCAGTGGATCACGGGATTGTGGGTGGACAGTTGGAAGTTCTACGAAGACTGAGATCCATCCCGTCGCATATCGTCTCCCTTCTCGTCCTGCAAATCACCGCCGCCAATGCGCGCAATCCCTGTGAAAGGTCAACTATATTTAGATGTGAGGTGGCCTTGTCGGCACCGTCTCCGACTCGAGAGCCTATAAACATGTCTGCGTCCCCCAGCAGCCCCTCGTCGTGACTCGTCAGGGCCGGTCCCTGTCCTCCATTGGATCGACAATGCGACGACGGGCTTGCTCAGTCCTTTGTTCTAACACGCAGACCTCCTATAACATAATCTCGAATGGAACTGGAGAGGAATTATCTATCCACGGCCAGAAGAATAATATCGGTGGCTGGCAAGTCAACCATCCGACGTGGACAGCATGACCCCGCATTGGACTGTTTGGAGCGGTGCTTCTCAGAAACACCCGGCCACGAGCAACTTCCCCTGCTGACGGCACAAAGATCGGCGCACTGCCACGGACATTTCGGTCTAAATCTCCTAGCAGTGACCGAGATTTCTTGGCGCTTACCGGGGACAGATGGTGAGAATGAACGGGTGCCAGCGGGGAGAGGCAGACAAGCAGAGGATAGTAATCGGTCCGGTCTGGCATATTCCAGGAAACTAGTTACTCAGCTCAAACATGCCCCAAAGGAACTGCCGAGGGAAGAGAAAGTGAGCGCCTCAAACGGCAGGCTATAAATGCGCGACTGCGGGCTTCACAACCATGAGGAACTTAGCCCAGGAATGAAGGCGGGATCCCAGCTCTCAACGACTACGATAATTATCACGTATTCTGCCTTGTTGCTCGATAGCCTTCAGATCTCAGCTGCTCGTGATGATCAAATAACCTTATCTGCTAGCACTTGGGATAGCCTATATTATTATCCAAACTATGTGGACTACATGCCTGTGATTCACATGCATTCGATCCTATCTCTTGTGACAGCGACCTTTGGCCATGCTGTGGCGCGTTTGTGCCATGCTCCTTGGACGGCCCCAACGTTTCTGTACGTCCCTTTGCGGATGCATACTGCCATGCTGACTTGGTGGACAATGGGTTGACCAGTTCTCCGGGCATAGGATCGGAGACTACCCAATAAGAAGCTGCAGATAATCAGATGCGTAAAAAACAGGACGACTTGTGTTTGTATGATAGATCGCTCCAAGGGGCCAGATCGCATGTGTCATGCGGTTTTCCATCGCGGCAGACTGTCTTGGGGTTTTGTGCGCTACTGCAGTGACCCTGTTCTATACATTGTTCGAGAAGACACTTTGAAAGGCTAGGTGAGATCTGAGCTGGTTACCACACAGATATTCCAATATCAATATCGAATTCTGCACAAATGTGATGCTCAGACCTATGATCCATGACTACTTGCGCTCCTGGCCGAGACTGTGCATGATGAGTATATTAACGATATCCGGTGTGCTTTGACTAGGTATGAGGGCTCTCCTCAACACTTTATAATTTCAGCTCGCAGGGTCTCTTCACAGTATGGGTTCTTTGCTTTTATACAAATGGCAAAGGACACGGCTAAATTCGAGTAGGCCTCACTGAGGTTTGTACCCACCTAATGCATGAGCGTTTGAGCTTGGAATTGGATAAACTAAAGTTGCGGATCTTGGTACATACATACATTAGTATGTTTCAATTTTGCGCTCAGAGTAATTAGCCGGTATCTCCCAATCTTTTTCCATGCGTTCATATGGCTGCTTGGAATACCCCTTGTATGGCCTTGCTGGTTTGGTGGATATTGACAGCCAATAATCTACACCATGCAAGAGCTAACAAAAAATGGCACTGCAGGGCGATGAATCACTGGCTTCCCCGGGCACACCGTCAAAGTTCTCATTCTTCAGATGGCTACGCGCTAGTGTAGAACGAAGAATTGGGAAATCCACCATTATACTCATTTTCAGTCGCGTGTTGGAAGGTGTCGCGTGTTGGAAGGTAAGAGCGTGCTCTGCGCAAGACGAATCTCATTCTTCTGGAAGAAACGAGAAGAATTTTCTGTCGATATGCAGCTCGAAATAAAAGAAATTGATCTAGTTCCCCCATCAGCGCTACCATTTGCCATCGCAGCCACTCCCAAAAAAGTTGCAGCGTACAAAAGTGCTAAGGGATGGCTGAACCGTTTTTCTGGCCCGTGGAAGTCGATCTAGCTGCGACAGATAACGATTCCGCATACGGCGAAGAACTGTCCTCCTATACAGAATCGCTCAGATCATCTATTCTCAATTATCGACAGGAGAATGGAAGACTATATTAAGCATCTGGCGATCGTACCTATCTACTACCCGTCGATGAGCCTGAATTATGTCGACTGGATTTAATGCATGAGATGATATTGGAACTTATGGGCAGGAGATTATATCATGCTCTCCCATAGGGGAATCACCGCAAAAAATTCTTGGTCTCGGCACGGGAATGGGAATCTGGGCGATTGATATTGCCGATAAGTTCCCTTCTGCTCTGGTGACTGGGGTGGATTTTAGTCCGTCACAGCCGATCTTCGTCCCACCGAACCTCCGTTTGAGAACATGGAAGATCAATTGGAGCTCAATCATTCCTTCGACTTTATACACGCACGTCCCTGGCCATGTCTATTATATTAAGAAGCTAAATACCACTCCAAATACTATTGAGCATGGTGGTAGCAATGGAAAGCAGACCTCTAGTCTCTATTTCTCTTTCACACTTATTAAATATATCGTCAGACGATCTCCTAATCTGTATATAGGGATAATATCACAAGAATTGAATACAGAAAGGAGGTTACTTATGATGTAGAGGTATAGGTGGTATTTCCGCAATATCCGCAGTAGCCACAATAGCCGCAATATGGGAGGTCTCGAAATCTCTACTAAAGAGAGGTGACAGCCCATCTATCCTTACGAAGTCTAAATGCACAAAGCTTATGATCGATTACTATAAGATTAATAGCCTGTACGGATTGTATTCTCGTCAAGCGCACTGTTTTCGCCAAATGATACGTATCGGTCTCTTCGGTAGTCTTCAGAGGGATGTTTATCAATCCTTCGGATAAGGCATGTGGAAGCAATGCCAAGCGCATCTACAATGTATATTGGAGCAATTAGTTGCAGGACTAATCTACCCCGCAGCACTTCCTTGAATGTATAAATATCATCAATGCGCTGATTCGACGTTTCTTCTGCGGAAATAAGGTGCTAGGTTACATTTACCCCATTCCTGATGAGTATGAGTCAGTCAATCAGGCTACTAGTATTTATCCGACTGACTATATTATCGCGGGGTCTTCCGTCAAGCCATTTATTTTCTTTTAACTCTTCTATCAGAACCACGGACTATTGGTTCTCCCTTCTTGAAACCAGCAAGGAAGAAAGGCTGCTATCATTGAGCTCCTCGAAGAGATATCTGATCTGTCCTTAGTTCTTGATATTGCCTCCCACCAACTATGACGACCACTCGCACAGGTACATGCCTTTGCAAAGGCATTTCTTTTACCGTCGAGGGAGAACCAACGACAGTCTTCTGCTGCTACTGCAGCGACTGCGCGATTAATGCTGGAGGACCGTGTCAGATTGTGAGTCTGTTCTTTCCTAGACATTATCATTATCGATGCTGGAGGTTCTATGGATCAAAGCTTCCAGACGATTCCAATCTGTTGTACTTTAACTAGATTCGCATATTGAAACCTCAAGAGTGGGGGAATATATAATAACTCAAACCAGACCGCCCGCTACCCATCCACTCGCGTCAGCATCCACGACCCTGAGTCCCTTCTCATAACATACACTATGACCGGCACAGTGAGTGGGTTTGGCAAGGAGAAATGGTTCTGTAAGCGCTGCGGCTGTATGCTTTACACCGTTCCATTGAAGGACGAGGGACGTTCGATCGTGATTAGGCCGGTGTTGATTAAGAATGGGTAAGTGGATGTCTTACGGATCTCGCCTTCGAGAATTTTAGATCAGATCAAGTGGTGTATTGTGGATTGTCGATTAACAAAGATTGCAATAGTCTCGAGCTGTATAAGCCCGCCCTGGAGTGCTTTACCATGAACCGCCCGGGTTATTTCAGCGGGTGTCAGGAAGCTACTCAGTGGGAGAGAGCGCCTGTTCTGGAGAAGTGAGGGAGTGTAGATGCATATACATACAAAGGCGTCACGTGGAGAAGTGAGAAAAGGGGTGGGGAGCAGTTCGATTTCTGGTTTTCGTTCATGGCTATGGTGGGCTTGATGAGTCTAGGTGGGTTTACCTCCTCTGTGCAGGTAAATAAAAGCGTACTGATGATGTTACGCTCTGAACTGGGTAGGGGACTGTAGGTGGTATGGCTAGCTGCATTTAAAATGATAAGAAGCAGATTTTACCGATAAAAACAATGCGTGCTATAACCCGCAACTGATGCAGACATATCCAACTAACAGGCCCAGCACCTAACCCTTGAGATAATAAGGGGTGGTCCAACTGCGAATAATCGCTAAGCATCTAAAGAAAGAATATCAACCTTCCCGAAAGATGAAACGACTCGAGAACCAATACAATACGCAGCCCTCTTTCTTGACCAACATATCCCATGACAGCCTATAAAGTACCATTGGCTGAGCTATGACACGGTTAGATTCCGGCCCTGCGACAAGCATGACTATGCATGATGTCCAATAACATCGCTTACTTTGTTAACATATCTACCAGTCTCTTCTCGTGGCGCGTGCGGCGCAGTTGTTGCATTGCAGCATTAACACATCCCACCCGGCTGTAGGCGGATGCCTGCTCTGAGAGATCATAACGCAGGGTTTCCAAGGCGGTGTCTTAGGACTGGAACATAAGGGAGAGCGACACCACCGCGAAGGCGAGGATTCGAAAGGTCTCTTTTCCTACTCAACTACCCTTTTCTCTCATTCCTGTGCAAAGAATTCGTGACTTCTGAAAGACGTCTTGCACATATTATTACCATGGACCTCATCAGCTCTATTTTAGAGTGCCTTGGAGGCAAAGACTGCGGAGTTTATCCCAGCTCCCACTCACGTGGAATTCGGGCCCCCAACGAACCGACCTACTCAACGGTGGAAACTGCCAACGCGGTCGTCACCAAGCTCCTGAACGTTGATTCAGTCGATATGTACACAAAGAAAGAACTCGATGAAATAGTCGGTGCCGAAGGCTGGACTGAGTCGATCGCAGAAGCGATCCTGGGGGGCCTGGAAAAAGCTGTGCAAGCTGGAGCCTCCATGGGACCGGCTATGAAAGAAGCTTTCGAGAAAGCGACACGTGAGGCGACAGACTTTGTTCGCGAGCATCCCGTATATTGCACGATCATCGCCCTGGGAATTCTGGCCATACTCACACCGTGGGTACTCGAGGCTCTGGGTTTTGCGGAGCTGGGGCCCCTCGAGGGGTCATTTGCAGCTTGGTGGCAGGCCAGATATGCAGGATATGTGCCGAAGGGCTCATTGTTTTCCTACTTCCAGAGACTGGGAATGATCTGGAAGCACTAAGATGTTTGGTGGGGTTGTATGCTGATCTTGCCATAAGGATTTGCGAGTACGCCTTGTCCGGTGTCCTCATTCCTTCTAATGAGGATGCAATATCCCAGAAGATGGTAGATGGTATGTCTTATTACCGAAACGAATGACCATAGCGGTGTTCTCAATCTACGGCTTTGGGCCACACCTTGCCGCCTCCCCCTTATCAACCGTCTTTATCAGGCTTCCTTGGTCATCACAGTATTGTGCCATAGTTATGTCTTTAGCTGTCAAGCCACGAGGATTATGGGTCGTCCAATGCACAGAAACATGTCCATGTCCCTAAAACGTAGAAATCCTGTTAGGACATCCCTTCACTATGCAACTTTTCGTAAGTGTGATCTTACCAATTGCATGATCGAATGGTGGTTTTTCGATTTACTCGCTATTCCAACAATTTGAACGAAATCCTGCCGCATAGAGGAGTCAGACGCAAACCCGACCAGCCAACCGGCTATTCACTAAAAATGATCCCCTCATACCAGAACTTTCGTATAGGTCTTGAAATGATACGTCTTCTTGATTCCCATCTTATTCTCATCCAGCTCCCATCCTGATTCAAATAGCTTGTTCAATTCCGGATTCAACTTGTTTTCCTCCTCGCCCTGTGCGTAGATCGGTTGCTGCGTCGTGGAAGTGCTCATAGCGCGGCGGAATCGTGTTGAGTCGGGTACAAGGACGGATTGCGTTCGTAGAATTGATGGTGATAAGATTCCTCGTGCGGGAGAGAGGGTCTTGAGGCCTCGGGATATGATTATGCGGCCCATTTTTGCTTGCAAATGTTGTATTACTTGGAAGGTTGACAGGAGCTTTTGCCCGGCCATAGAACGCGGAGCTTGGCGGCGGAGGAGATCACACCGCCCGCGGAAGCATCCGGGGGGCCGCCCGACATCCGAATAGGGTACAATGTTGTTCTTACCTACTTTACCTAGTAGTTAGATACAGGCGTCAGGTTGATATCAAGCAGAAGAGTCCGAAAAAAAAAAACAGGAAATACAGCTGGTAACATTAGATGATGGGTGTCTGCAGGTGGTATCTTTGGTGATGAGCTATGTGGTATCTATTTAGAACAGGCAGCTCGTATAGAAATTCTCACGAGACGGTACATGGAATGGTCATTATTGCCAGAATATGTCATTCAATTCATGGCCAGTCTCAATGTGTAAAACCGTTCGTTGGGAAGATCCATGTTGTTGTTGTGGTGCATAGCCGTTTCATGACTCCTAAGGAAGTGGTGCTGGAATTATTCTCGATAAGGTAGGATAGAACTCTGGGACAAGGATAGAAAGAGATACATTAATTCTGAAACCCTCAAATATGACCTCCGTTTCTGTGCACGTATACCATAGGCGTCTAAGCCGCAATATGTGCGCAGAATGGTATAGACACCTGCCAGACATTTTTCCTTGAATTAAATTCCTTCCAGTTCAGCAAGCTCCCCTCTACTCCTTTATACGTATATATCCCCGCTTTATTCGTGTATCCTTTCATAATAACACTATCGTGGCTTCCTGCCCCAGACGACATAAAAGTCAAAAATCGCATGAATGGATGGATTGCGTATATCGCGCAAAGTCCGCTGGACAAGATCCTTAACATTAGGATCCCATGATTCGAATCGAGTCAGCACCGCGACTGCAGCAGACTCGAAACCAGATTGTACTTGAAGTGCGTTCCAAGCACCTATGCTCTTCAAGTGCTGATTCCTTGGCCACGTCCGAATGGGAATCACATATTTCTGGGCATGGATATCTTCGGAACCGGCCTCGTGAAACCACTGCCCTGGTTGCGGCCCTAGATCGACGGTGTACCCTGCTTTTGCATAGGCCTTAATTGTGACCCTGCAGTATTGTTCAATTGAAGTGCCATTTATGCTTCTATCTTGAGAAATCGGGTTGAGTGACCAGTCTTGGGATTCAACCCATCCGCCTGGTGCGGTGTAGTTATAGCATCGCTATATAAGTGCTTTGAAGTCTCTTATAATATTAGTTAAAAAATAATAAGCTAAGTTTATTAGCCTTGTATCTCTGTCCCTAAATTCTGTCGAATCCTAGGGCACGGAAGCAATGAAAATGATGAACTAGGCATTCGGGATTAAATCCTCTGCATTGCTTGCTATCTAGAACTAACGGAATATCGCATATTTATGCTAGACGACATACAAAGAACAATTCTGCTGCCTAAACTGCTGCTGCAAACGGTAGTATGATTACTGACCGTCTCCTTTCATGTTCTAGATGATCAAAGAGGGTAAAAATAGGTTGCACCTGCTTATCTGAAAGCTTAGCCTCGTCTAATAATTCTCATTTAAAATAAATAGCTTGTTACCAAGTAGTAATTTTTCTTTTAACACCCTTCGATCTTTTCGTAGCCAGAATTTCCCCCAAAGACAGATCTCTCATTGCCTCTAGCGAATTTGAACTTCAAAGTCGCCACTCTGGCAAGCTGCTTTGCTGTATACTGCAGTCCAATTTTGACCGCCCTAGAATCCTCCCTATAAGGAGTATAGTTGTATCTGTACTTCTAAAGAGTCCTAGCATAGTTGGCCAAGGATAGCCTTCCAATTGGCGTAATGCCCTTTATCGAAATATCAAAGGGGTTATTCCCTTTTCCAAATCCCATTTCATTCGCAACTTGGTAACTTGAGTGAGACACGTGGATCTGTGAAAATACTAATCTCCCCATCCTTCTTTGCAAAGTTCAACTGACCTCCTTCGGTACTTCCCAGGTTCCCAACAGAAAATCCGCACTCAACCCCATCCGTAAGTAAAACTCGGAAATTGAGGTTCGATTGTTGGGAGACTCCATGGTTCTTCCTGATCTTGGACGAAGCGGTGGTACCCTTTCCGGAAACGAGCTTGCAGTTGGTGTTTTGGAGGGCTCGCAAACGCTATCCACAGTAGATATGTTCTCGGGTCTTAGATAAGAATTTTCTGAATAATAGAACGGTACGAACTAAGTATAAAGCCGTCTCTCTCATTGGTACCTAGTTCATGGTGGTAGTGAACTTGTAATTCTCAAGCCGCTAGATCTATAAGGCTCAAATTACTGGTAATTTGCTGCCTCCAGCTCCAGAATATATTGCTTGCAAGATGACCAGCTTGCTTGTCCCAACTGGAAAGGTCTTCTTTTGTTATTATTCCCAAATTAATGCATCTCCTTCGGACTCCAGCCTGGGAAACCATTTCTCCAGGGATTTCAAAGGTGCTTGCAAACTGATATCTCAATAGAGGATATTCTGTATCTTCACAAATTTCCCTACAATGCGTCCTGCCACCTTTTGAGGACTGCGTAACCTGCGTAACCCTGCCACCAGAATGGAAGAATTCGCAGGGCTCCCCGGAGTGGATTCCCCTAATTTTTTGCACTCCTGGGACTCCCCGGGCTGCTCGGACTCCTCAGAGTTAACGGTTGTATTATCTTCTCCATGTCTTCTTCCTTCGGTGTGTGTTCAGTAGAAAGGAAGCCTCCCCGGAGCTTGTAGCTGATGTATAGGATTTCTTGCCCCTGCCTCTTTTTTGCTTCTTCTGGACTAATCGCGCTCTCCAGGTTCTTCGTCAATTCAGGACGGCTCTCCTCGTCTCTCTCCTCATCTTCAAACTAATCCATATACTTCTCCTGCCCTTTGATTTTCTTCCAGTTAAGACCCAAGATTGGCGTATGCAAATCTCGACGCTGGACCACGAGGAGCACCATTAATGTGACTATAAGGTACTGTCATTGCAGTACCGACTGAAGGAAGAATGTGAGACCTGTCAACGGCGTGTCACTGGACATTATCAACCTAGGATGGGAAACGACATCCCTGTCCTCCACTTCTTGCTCTCCAATCCCCTATCCCCTATCCCCTTCCAAATGAGTGCCTTTGCCGCGAGATGAAAGCACAAAAATGCAAAACAGGGTTCGAATGCCAATCAGAGTGCTCTATGCAGGATTCCTCAAGGCTTCGGTGTGCTCGAGTCTAATTGCGGGTACTACCAGTAAGAATTGCGTGGCCCCATTATTGGGACTCTGCGTGGTTTTCCATGCGACCGATAGGCGAACAAGCTGTACGTGGCCACTGGCCTGTTCAATGATGTGCAGGAGGCGAAGTCAATTCCGGTGCTTGGTTCTGTCGTTAGCTCTTAGTACTTTTCAGATATAGTGCAGGACTCCTGAGCTCTTAACCTCGTCCCGAGGAAACGGGTTCAGTGCCACGACCTGAAGCTTGACGGGCTATTACCCATCATTGTCGTCGGCCTCAAGCGCCACTGCCGGATGAAGCTCTCCGTCGAAGGGCCAATCGTGCCAGAGAGACCTGTCAATAGGTGTTTCTAGTTTCCCGCCGAGGGATGAACTAAAAACCTCTCAGCGCTTTGTGAGCAATTATGATACGCTGAAGATACCTGTGTCTCCATAATTACTTCCAAAAATAATACCTCGCGGAATCCCCATAGATGTGTTTAGGTTAGTTTAGTAGTATGGTCACACACACGCGGACCCCTCCCCTAGCTTCGAGGACGCTCTGTCGGGTCACAGTTGGACGTTTCGACCACCTCCATCTGGCCTGATCCCGCTCTCAGATCTGCGCCAGAGGTCAGTCAAGCACATCTGAGACCAATCATCCGTTGCGAGGAGGCGACCCTGTGCGCGGTCGCGCAGATAGTGAACCCCGCCAACACAGGATGGGAAAAGCGCCGGCGCTTAACGACAGACCAAACAACGTGCTTTTGTGGGATGATTGGTGGATGGGATGGAGCCTGGTGTCATCGTGTGTTTAGATTCCACGGGTGTGATTCGACAGCAACAGCGGGAAGACAGGTGCTTCGAGGTTCGAGCTGTGAAATCCTGCGTGCTGCACGCGATAGAGTGAGGTGCATGGGAGGCGAGAGAAGGAATACGAGGGAGGAAGGGATTGAGGGGTAGCCTCGCCGATTGCGTGTCGGTGACTGTACTGAGTATGATACGCGTTTTCAATACATCCGTACCGATACATACTAGATACTGTGCAACCAACATGGATCGCAAAATCAAGGCAGCAAATAATTGTGGAAGCGCACAAGCTCCTAAAATATCCTTATGAATTTGGAGATGATAGTAGATCTCTCATCACGATACTTTCAAATGGCCCAGCTTTCAGACATCTAACTGTCCCCTCCAAGGTAGTGTACATCTATATAAGGTAAACATACGGTAATCCCGCTGTACCAATTCTACCGACAAGGGCCCTGGTCTTGTCGGTTCTTCACAACGCGGCGATCGCATGAGATAAAGTGAATAGAAGACAGGGGCATTTTAACTCCACATGTTAAGGTGGTTCTATCCCCGCTCTTTCCCTTCTCCTCGGAGAACATCAAGGTAACTGGTGGGTTAACCTGCGGCACGAGAAAAACCAGAATCACGTCGCTTTAATTGGTATTGTACGGACAGTGAATCTGAATCTGACTCTGGTCTGAAGTGCCTATGGATTTCTCTGGCGCTGAATTTACACTAGATACATGATATATTGCGTTGAGCTATAAATTTCGGCTCAGTTAATCGTGGACGAGATCGCTCTGCAACCTGCTTGGGTTGATGGGAGCAGTCCCCTCCATATCCCACCAGATCTGGGGCACAGAAAGACACCTTGAGCACCGTGAATCAGAACAAAGGAAAAGTGTATGAATCCTGTAAGAAGGAAACTGAGCAAAGGGAATAACATAAGAACCGGCACCCTGCCTGGTATCCAAAGCCCGGCGCAAAATGTTCGAGATATGAAAAGAATAAGCACATCCGATAAACGCCTTTTTCACCGTACGCAGTCGTGGTATCATAAGGGCTGTCGAGGAACTCAGACCACGACGATTGATGGTGATATCGTTTCTCGAATAAACCAAGAATCGAGACGAATACCGTAGAAAGAATAGTCCATAGCGTGAAAAGTTCAAGATCCGTCCGTCTTTCTCCTCTTTCCCTTCGGAGGAGGATCAAGTGGTGTTCGTTTGAAGGTCATCGTACGAGTGACGACTTGTCGAACGCTGACAGGTTTTCCAGTTGCACTTCGTGGCGCATCGAAATATCGAAGCTTCCAGTCTGATGGAGAAAATGGTGATCTGAGTGAAGTCGTGCTGGTTGGAGTCTCTGCTACCGGGGAGTAGGTTGCTGATCCCGGAATTCGCAGACGACGCAGTGTTTCTCTCTTATTTGGGGCCTTCGAAAATGGAGAAGGAGGCGGCAAAGAAGACGCTGATTTGATTGCATCTTTTGTTGAAAATGAAAGACTCGTTGCGCTGGCAGGCTGCGAAGTTGATGAAGTAGCAGATCGTTCCGCTGCAAACTTCGAGAAACCGACCGAGGGACTGAGCGGACTGGTAAACACCGGAGTGAGGGCTTTCAGGAACTCCGTGTATGCAAGGGGAGGAGTGATCGGGGTTGAGTTGCTCTCATCGCCTTTGGCGTTCCCTGAAGTCTCTGAGCTGGAGCTACTGTGGATTTCAGACGGAAACGTTGCGCTCTTCGGCGTCTTGAGGGGATGGAGAACGGGTTTCTTTTGCCCCATGATGTCTCGTCTCTGAATGGTGACACTGTGCAGAGGCTCTAAAGAATATTCTTCCCAAGTCAATGATCTGGAGCACAAGCGAGAGATGCTTTTCTAGATCAAAGCCCCGATCTGATGTTGAGGCACCCCCGGTAGGCTAAAGGCTCCCGATGCGAAGAGTGTAGGAAGCCGGGCGGAGTGAGGAAAGATTGGCTTTAAAAGCAGCGCAAGACAGACAAAATCCCTAGAGAATGGGTCGTACCCTCTGTCACAGGGAGTCTTCTAGCTGTTCTAGCGGACAATTACTGGCCAGTAGCGGGGGACACTGAATGTTGTAAAGGATCGATCTAGTGACAAGTCGAGAGTCTGGTATGGAAACCGGTGTAAAATACGTGTTATGCTGACCCAAACGGTAACGTTACCGATCTGTGTATGAAATCCGGTCACAGTCAGACGAGAGAACATGCGCCGGCCCAAGTACAGTGGCGTTGTGGCACAAGCAGACGATCCACTCACCGAAAATTAGAGCTTGAGACTCCACAGATTGCCGCGTTGCTTATCCCTGTTGCTGTCTTGCTCCGACCGTGTTGGGGTGAGTATGTCTTCGGGCCTTATCGAGTGTCTTATTGGAAAAGAGGAATCGTGGAAGTTGGGACAACTGGACCAGCAGTTGGAGGTAAAATAAGACACCGAGGAGGTAGAAGCTGGAATGAGGACTTCACAAAAGTTGAGGTTGTCCGGTCCTACCAACACGTTTATATCTCCTCGCAGCTCGACAATGCTATCAACATATTTTCCTCTTAAGAAAAGCTTGACTTGTCGCGCGCCATCTGCAGCAAGCCTCCTGGACTGTATCTTACGAATCGCCTCTTCGGACAGACCAAGGTGAAGATAACTTCGATCTGCTAACCCCAGATCCATTCTTCTGCAGCTCCATCGAGGCTTCTGGTTCGCTGGGTGAAGTCACGCGGGATGCCTGATCAAGTGGGCGGCTCGCCCACCATCCGTGGGCGTCATATCGAGATCAAATAATCACATCAGGATGTTCCTGTCGCCCAAGGAACTGGCGCCGGAGTAAGTGACCTCACCTAGGAAGTGTCGACTTCTGCTCGTTACGGAGAAGCTGTGATCTGATCCAGCGATATGGTAAAGCAGCTGTCACCAGAACCAACTGCGCTGAAACGATGATATTTGGAACGGGAGGCATAATTTCCAATCATCTACACAAGAATCTATAGCGCTTGATACACCGTGGTCGTTTGGAATCGATTCTATATTGAAACGCCTTTTGCGTTCTGCAGCGCCTCCCCTTTTCGTTCCGTTTGATCTATAACGAGATCCCTTTGTGGCATTGGCTCATACCTGACCCCAGAGAGGACTGTTTACTTGTTTCCTGTTTGGTCCTGCATATGTCCAAGTTTGCCATTTCTGCAGGTATTGGTCCCTGCTACTCACTGCTCTAGCCGCCCGTTTCAAGCAATTTCGCTTCCAGAATGTATTCCCGCATAGGCGCCCTTGGCAGGATTTCAGCATAGGTGCTATCGTATCCAATCAAGGACAGGTCTAGGAGTACCTGATCCCTGTCTGGCACACCTATGCAGGGTCTGTCCGGTGAAGATATAGATCTCTGTTTGGCATACAGATATACCCGCGTGGAACGGAAATTAGGTGGAGGAACCCCCGGATCCACTCGAGTCTTGTCAGCTAGGTCACCCAGTTTCTATTGTAGCTGAACCTGATGCTTCTCCCTATGCACAAAAGCTACTGGCACTCACGGTTCATAAACCTGGGTGTTCAGCTAGAGAGGCACTCATCCGCTTGTTCGGTGAATCGGCATTGCTCAAACCTGTAACATCAAGACACAAAGCTCCATAAATTCATGAAATCTGGCTATTCAAGGCCAATATTACTATTTTTATTGTCAATGATAATTCAAGCATGCGCACCATGACCTTTATACCAAAACTTCTTTCATAATCATAGCGATTTGGAATCGTCATCAAAGTTTGCCGCTACTATGATACTATTGTTTCATCACCCTTTAAACGTTCCGGTTATATTATTAGTAATCCTCAAGAAACCAATCGGGCAAAAGCACTTCACGCATTTGCTCCGTGACTGATGCAGCGGTATCTTCAAACTCCTTGTCCAGCCACGATTGCGAGTCCCAGTCAATCCACTCTTTGAATTCCGAGACACGTGAATGCGCAGAATGCCACCGTAACAAGGGAGAAATGTAAGATCTAGGATAGAACCATATCCGCGCACCACGGAACATCCAGAGCAACCCGGGATTTCCAAAATCCTCGGGGTAGAGTGTCTGGATTCCGTCTGAATGACGGGCTTGCAAGAGACAAATTCAGGAGAGACGCAGACGGAAGCATTTCCAGGATCAGTAATTGCACGTCTCGCGGAATCCGCGAGAGGCAATCAGATGATGTAGTTGAATCCAGGAACTTGCTCTTGGATGTGTGCAAACCGGGCGTCTAATTCGAGACGGAATCCCTACGGCATCTTCAAGCAAAGGCGCCATTTCAAAAGGTCCTGTGGGATCTGCCACAATCCACTAGTTACTCAGTTAGACCGGGTTGAAATAGGTTAGTACTAATGAGCGGAGTGCGCCCGACACGAACCTCATATCCTTCCTGAGGAATCCATTCCTGATCTTCAAATCGTTCCACGCGGTCATTGCCATAGCCCCAGTCAAAGGCCTCTTGATGACGACTCTCCAAGCCCAACTTCATGATAAAGCAAAACTCCCGGGAATCTAATGGCCGTTTAGAGAAACCTGTAACTTTGTACACGGCTTTCAGAATTTTCCAGCAAGCATCGTGAACCAGACATCCATCTTTGTTGCAATGTCTGAGGAATACCTCTGAGGTTCTGCGCCGTGGGCGTGGGTAGAAGAAGCAACCGGTATGAGGATCCACGCTTACGCCCTAATTATCATTGAGAAGATCAGCACCATCAATGTGTTAGTCTAGGGATAGGGGAGACATACAAGAGGGGTAACTAGTACCCGATCTTCTGACTCTTCCCTAGGGATGCTTTCCAAGCCTAGCACTCCGGTGGATACCATGCGAGTGTTATCTAGCCACTGCGGTTTGCAAATGTGAGAAAGGCGAGTTAGAGTAGCTTATTTCATAGCTTTAGAAGACAATAATACCTTGATATATGGTAAGGGAAGTACTTGTGCATCGTATCCTCTACACGAATTGCAGAACTTCGAGTGCTCTATTTCATCCTAAGGCACTGTCAGCTAGTTGTCAGGAAGATAGTCTTCTCCATACACACTCGGTTACCCCTATTGTCACGGCCCTAGCTCAAACCTCCAAGAAGGTCAGATTCGCAGGCATTTCCCATCAGACAAAGGCTAGAGACTAGACCTAGATGGGAAGGCGGTTTGAATGGCAGATGCTCAAGGGGGATATCTTAATGGTTTTACGAATTCTCTTTGATTTCTTTCCTTTTTCTCCTCAGCTTAGTCTTCTCGAACGATGTCGCCTAGCTAGTTAGATAGCTTCTATAGCTTCAATAGATGTTACAGAAAAAATCAACCTCCCTCATTCTTTCTTGTATTTAGAAGGTGATTCAAGAAACATATGTTGAGCCATGGTTGATGATACTTGACATTCGATGTTGACGGTGATCCACTGTCATGACATGGATTGAGTTTAGCGTGCCACTGGATGGCTGCCTGGCTATATAACACAATGTGGTCTCCCCACCAAATCAATCAAGGGGTTCGGAATTAGCGTAGCAAATTATGAAACGCAAAGCTAATCGATGAGCGCTAGCAAAGTGAGACATTAAATAGCCCAGTCGACAACTGAAGAAAGTTTCTTGAAAGAAAACGCTATGTGGTTATCTAGGCAAGTGAAGGAACACTCCCGTCAATGAAATATATTGGGATTTTTGACTAGGAATCAATATTTAGTTCTTTCTATATCCGTGCAATGGCACGGGGGGACGTGGTTCGTCGAGACTTCAGGGCTTATTATGTGCTCATGGCGTACAAACCTCCTCTCCCCCAAGTTAACATTTCTGGGTTCGGAACATGAGAAAGTCAAACTTTGCGTATTTCTAACGAGTGGATAAGACATTATATAGTATAAGAAGGCTTATCGTCGTTCAACCTGTTCCAGCTAAGAATACAAAAAGGGGGGAACATTTGGTGAAGCGAAAAAAGAACGTAATGCCAGACCCGCCCCAGACACGATGAAAACCTGTTAGTAGTCGATTAAGTCGATTATGTGAAATTAAACATGTCTGGTAGGATACCAGCTTTATGTTCACAGAGCAACAGCAACGGCGCCGAAGACACCAGCAACGAGAGACATGGCAATCGCAGCTCCAGAGAAAACGGAGACAGCACCTCCAGTGAAGGGAAGAACAGAGGTGGTAGAAGGTTTAGGAGGGATAGGGTGGTAACCAGTACCAGTGGGAACCGCAACGGAGGTCGTAGGAGTCACAGGAGCAGTCTCAATGGAAGTGGGAGTCACGATCGGGACAGTGCAGGTCTCCGTGATAGGAGTCGGACCGCAAGTGTGGCAGCTCTTGACGGTGGAGGTGAAACCGGACGGAATGTGGCCAGCAGGACGAGCAGCAGTGCAAGGGCACTTCTCAGTGATGGTGTAGGTCACCGAAGTCACACCGGTAGGGCACAGGTCCTTGAAGACGGTGGTGTAGACAGTCTGCTCCGGAGCGGGAGTAGGAGTCCACACAGGAGGAGTTGGCTTGTGCCCGGTGCACTTGGGGCAGAAGGTCTGAGTCTCCGTGCGCGTCAGGGTGCTAGGAGAAGCAACCGGAGTGCTGCAAGAGGGTTCGGGTTCCTCGTAAGGGCCATGAGAGCCGTGACCCCAGACAGGAGTCGGCACTGTGATGAACTCAATGGGGATCACAGTGGGCGAAACAATTCCATTGACGGTGTCTCCAACGCTGTTTCCATTGGCGTTGGTGTTTCCAATGGCATTTCCAACGGGATTGCCGGCATCGTGATTGAAGTGGTTGTTATCGTTGTAGTTGTTGTTTATGATATCGGCACGGGCGGCCATGGCCAGGAGGGCTAGAGGAACAGCGCTGTAGACGGTCTTCATTTTCAAGATTTGATGTCGGCTGACGGTTAGTATCGTTCTGGGACCGCGGCGAGAAGAATAAAGGTGTCAAATGAGCGACTTAGAGAGGATCCAAAAAGATAAAATGAACGAGAGACTGCTGGATTGTCGACTGCTGGTTGATGAGAATGAGCACGACATCGGGGATCATCGCGCTGCTTTATTTCCTCGCCGTGAGGCCGTGCGGTGTTGTTGTTGTGCCTATGGAATGCTGGTTTGTATACAACATCCCAACAAATTGATCCCGAAACGGAAGGGCGAGATTGGGGGAATGCGATCAAGAATGGGACAAGCTATTCTGGGCCATGCCGGACGGGTGTTCCTGAGACAGTTATGCCGCCATGCTTCCCGACTGGCCAGAAAAGGCACGACGGCCACATTCCTTGCTCTTATGATGTGGGATCACAATGCCCATGGTATGACAATGGCACGAGGAATCTTCTCCAAAGCTCGTTTACCACGGCTGCTGCGACTGAGTATGTGACGTAACGCGACAACAGATTGCGATTGCACCGTCAGGATGGGATCAGGATCATCAAGGCCTGCCAAGTTTGCTCCCGAACCCAATAATCTCCTCTGGAATACTCTGTACCTGGTGGGGAGAATTATTGCTATCCCTTGTAAGACGGAGATTGATTACCGACGACGGGCCGTACATGTCGCTACGGACTGAACAGCTTTCAGGAACAAACACAAGGCCAATTATATTCGAATCTATACATAGCAAGTCATTCTGGGAAGCCACCTACGGAGATTAAGACTTCTTGGCAGCATTATACCAATGTGTGATGGAGATGTATCCCGTCATCGACATTCCCTCCTCATCGCCCTCACTGAAGAGGACCCAACGAAAAGGAAACTTCCTATCAGGGAATACGTCGATCTCCAGAACCGTACGATCACAAGATCATGGCAACACATCGTCGTGGAGTTATGAGCTGAACGATGGTCGTGGCAGGTTCTGTTAGTATTTTTGATCTGAAGAAGAAAAGAGAAAAAAAAAAAAAAAATCAAAGCGAGTTCTGCTGGAGGTTTTTATTCCCACGATCTCAGTGGGTCACGTGCGTATCGGACTTATATTGTTCCGCCGGCTTCTCCGGATCTCTTTCTAAGAAGAATACAAGCAATGGCTCTAACTTAATCATTATTTACTCCTGAGTCGAAGTCACCTTCGTAAACACTCAGCTGGAGAGCTATTATCTGTTATGCAATGCCTCCAACCATCAACATTATCGCCTCCCAAAGAGACGGTTTGCTTTCTATACTATCGTGGCTACTGATCCGATAACTATGAGCAAGAATCAGACCAGGACTGCTCTGGTCATCGGTCATGACCCCAGATTACAGCTGCAGACAGCAAACGCATACCAATTCTTCGGAATTGTCTGGATTGGAGCGCTCAGCTATCGAGCTGTCTGAATGATGGCAGACTCTGCCCTTCTATATTACATGCGCCATGGGTATCACAATAGTCAGCCTTTGCTGACTGAGAAGACATCGCTCTGGAATGAAATCCCTTTGATTTCCACGTTGCTACCTGTGGATCTCAGAGCACGTGGCCGTGATACTTGCCGGGAAGAGCTGGCTGTCAATGGGATATAAATATAATCGAAGGTTAACTAACCGCATTGTTAATTGCTAACCACATTGAACAGCTAGATATTACCGTCTACTCACCTATACGAATCGTCCTTTATCTTCATGTGTGGCCACCAATCGAGGACTGCCTGTGATTTGACCTCCAGACGCCCCCACCAACCGCAGCGGTGATTCCAAGCGCAATACCAATCATTCCCCCGATGATCAGCACCGCCAGAAATGCCTTGACGGCGATTTTCTGCTTCTTGGTCATGGAGTCCATCCAACCGCAGTGTCTCTTATCTTTGGCCCATAGCTTCGATGTTCGGCCATTGGCATCCATTGATTGTTTATAGACCGAACGGCTACCGCTCTCAAGGTCTTGTGAATTGTATCCACGAGAGGCGATCTTCACCTCAACTTTCAGCTGTTCTTCTGAAGCTTTAGTGGTTGCATGGCGGTAGAAAGGGGAGAATGGTTTCGCTCCAATGGTAGGATCAAAATCAGGAACCTCATCGGTCGAGTGGGAGCTGTGTGCGTTCGCAGAAGGCGGCGCCTCTACAACTGAAGGCATTGTAATCGTGTGTTCGCAGTTATTGGCTCCATCTGTCGGATGGACGAGAACGCGTGCGCCGACGATTGTAGTCTCCGGTTGAGACATCATGAAAAAAATTTTTTTATAGGAAGGGTAGGAAATGATCGGATGCCTAAGTCTAGGTTGCTGTCGGTCGATAGCGACCAGGTCGGTGATCGCGTGGTATTATCCTGCAATTTGATTTTCGATAAGCAGGACATGAAAGAGATACCCGAACCCAGCTACGAGACGATCTCGATCTTAAGGAAAGATATGGCTTGGCGGTAGGAATATGATATGTTTAGAGAGCGACAAAGCGAGTGAACGTTACTCGCGATGAAACGACTGAGAAAAGCACAACGCGCAGTCGTCGCTTCCCTCCGCGACTTCTGATCTCTTTGTCACAGACAAAGTCACGGGCCTAGAACGGCGCCTCTGCGCGAACAGTCGAGGGACCGGATGGTTTGATTCAAAGCGTCTTCTCGATTGCAGAATATGGAGTCCCTGGAGGTTCGGGGCTCGGACGCTGATCAAGCTGTTTCACAACTCCGCATTCAAACTCCCTTGGCAAAACACGGTTATCAGGCAGCTCAGTTTTCGATGACGCTTGATGATGTTTGACTTGTGTCGTTATGTCCCGATGGGCTCCAGCGTCATCCGCAAAAGATGATAGAGAAACGATGTTCCGACAGAGAGACGAGCGGTGCTCACTTGGGGTCTGATCCATATCTTTATCTGTGATACAGGCCAAGCACCTCCTTAAGCTCGGTCCCGCAGGCGTCAATTAGACCTTGACAAGTTGACTATAATGAACGCTATGAACGCTAACGATGCAGGCTATGGATTAAGCCTGGTCCACTGCTCAGCATCTGCGCATCGTTCGATTGCTCGAAGGCTCTTCCCGCTGTCTCGAAAAGGGGCGCACGTACGGAGCACTACTCGTGTTGAGTATGAGCAGTCGCAACAGGATTGCTCACAGGCCAGCAGCATGGGAAGGCCCTGCTTTACTCGCGGTTTTCGACTGGTCGTCGTACTGGTCGTCTGGATGAAATTGGACGGCACGTTAGTAGGTGTCCTGCACCTAACCTTCTCAGTTTCCAACGGCTCCTTGACAGGTCGAATTTTGGCTTGAAATCCTAGCGATCGTATCGATATGACAGCACTCGGATGCATGGTCTGACATACGGACAATTTACACTCCACAGATTAGGAAATGGTTCGAAAGTCCGCCGATTCTGAGATCTACGCACTAAGAGCCGACGGCGTGCGTGAATCTTGTTCCTCTTGCTCTGGGTGGCAGACGACTTCGTGTTGTACACGTCAGGTCCCACAGATCTTTCCCAGCAGAACAAGAGAATAGGAGGTGGCAAGAGATTTAATGTGGATGAAAGAGAGATTACCTCTGTCAATCTCACGGTCGAGCCATATGTCAATCCGCAATGCTATAAGTCGCCTCGGGCGCATATGCTGCTCATGTATCGCATTGTCGTGCGATGGTCGATTCGTTTTACGCTTTGTGGCACCTGCCAAGGCTCCCGAACCCCAGGACGGACCTCTCCCCAGAACTGGCCGTCAAGAGCCACAACCTAGTGGCGCCTCTTGACTTGAGATGGTTATTCCTCTTTGTCACCGCGACATCACGACTTCGACCGCCCGTCGCGGAAGGGAGATCTAGGTTGCACTAGCGCAGTCTAAGACAGGGGCAGGGCGATATCATAGGCGGGCCCTAGATTAGGGGCTTCAGCTTAGCACAACCCCAAAAGTTTGGAGACGTGGAGCGGTCAACGCAAGGGGCCCGCCCCCAAACAGGTACCCTGTTCGAGTCTGTCCACCTTCGACCCATGGCGAAAATCAACCGAGTATATTCTAGCACAGAGAGAAATGAGCGGATGTCGGTTGCATACACTACGACACGACTTCGATCGCAGCTTTTCTGGAATGTTCAATGTTCAACGTGACACAAAACGTATGACGATCGGGCAACCGCCGAGATATGTTATTCCTACTTATGCCCTAGGAATAGCACTGTCCTTGATCAGTCCACGCCTCGTGCACGTTTACAAGTCCAATAGGCGCCAACGTCCAAGCTGGAACTACATAGCGCAGCGCGATTGTCCAAGCTTTGCGACACGTGTTACTATAAAGTAATGAAATGTATTACTATTCCATGGCGCCAAGCATTATTATGGGCCTCATACAAGTGTCTCCCTACTCCGTACAGACTATTAATAACTATCCCTGAGCGTGATCATCCAGCAGCAATCTATGATATGGCTTTGACGAGTTGAATCGTTGCTCGGGATGAGTCACGGCGGCTCATAGGCTCTCCGGTCTGTAGTCTGTGATCAGATGATCAGCGTAGATAACTTTCATAGTAAATCAGACTTGAGATCAATCAATAAACATTACTGATTGTAGCTTGATATTCAATACTGTATCCAACCTTCAGACTCTAGTACCTGGAGAATACGAATACGTTCCTCAAGCAGCTAGATCATCACCTATCCAGTAATACTCCGCATTCTAGCTCCGTCTCTCCTGAATCGAGCTCGAAACTTCCACAAAAATATCCCGTCAGACAGAAGGCTCTTTTGTTCAAAACTTTGTAGGAATATTTCGGGAGTGGAACTTAGATTATGCGATGGGCTTTCCCGTTGTGGTGTACTGCACGTGTGACTAGTGGATAGAGATGACGAGGCTGATAGTCTACGATTGGTTTATGTGCATACTAATAGTTTTCTAATGTGAGATGAATTATTTAATTGTTTCGTGTTGGGTTAGGAGCTATTATTTGTTGAAATAATTTTAGGTAGCGTTGTGAGAATATATATTTTGGACTGGTTGAGATAATGTCCGTCTTAGGTCGTTGTTATAGCATAATATAATGCACAGAACATATATATTCTGTATGCATTAAATAGGATTACAATCTAAAGATAACATTAATTCGATCTTTTTATGATGACTTCCAATCGTGTTTAAATCTCGAAGGACCGAAGTCAATTTCCGTATACACGTAGGTTACTATGGACGGGCATATGCGAAGGGACCTTAAAATTCACACTTCACGGGTCTTACTACGATTTACAAGTTGGAACTAACGTTTGATGTTATATAATAGACATGAACAATTACAACCCCATCTCCAGAGCATAAATGACCCCGTCAAGAGATGGCTAGACGTGCTCGTCATGCTGGGGATTGATAGCCAAGATCCGCGACCTCGCCACATCACCAAGAACCCAGGTCTGGTGCAAGTTGCAAAGTACGTGGGTAGCATGTGAACATGGAACTTCATGCATATTTAGAATAGATGCACATTTCGCCGAGAATTATCTTGCCTGTTTTTAATCACTACCCAAGGCTACTATTTTGGAAACTTCCGAAGATGTGCGATACGGATACGGACCCTGGGAGAAGACTAATCTACAATATAGTATTGAGCATTACCACTCATCTAAGATATATTCACTGTGCTCCTAGAGAAGATACGATATCAACGTACCTACGCGTCCTGATCTAGGTCTATGGGGGTATTCAGCCTTTATTGACATCTATATCTCAGAACCTGCTCCTGATCTAAAGAGATTAGCAAGATCCAAGAATGCTGCTAATAACTCTCTTGATTTAGAAGCAGAGCTAGTATGCTTGTACGTTCATGACTTTCGAAAATGGACTGGGTACGAGAATATCGAATATGGAAGTACCGTACCCTGTACTTCGTGGGAAAATAGTGTCTGGTTTATGTTCCTGCTTATATATATGTAGTAAATCGATCATGGACATGTCATGGAGCGTTGTTAGGGAGTGAAATGACGCATGCGTGTATGAATGTGCATGTGACGTGGTATGTATGGACTGGAGTATGGTGTATAGTATCCCTTGCATATTCATCCGTAATGAGCGCATTTGAGGGAGTCGAAGTAGCCGTTTCTCATTCTACGGGTGTACGCGTGATTTGAAGAAAGACACGTGGTGGATTGATTACTGGTGCTCTCGTTAGTTATTTATAGAAGAGGCATGACATGGGTTGTAGGTATGCGAGGCCTTTTTTTCCCCCGGAGAATCTACAGTCCAATGTGCTATTTTGTGTAACGTGTCATATGCAGTAGATGCCTATCTCGAGCGTTAATGTGATGTGTATGAATCTCATGTATGTAAATGTCTCCTGTTGAAGACTACTTTTGTGCAATGTAATATGTGTGTGGTATCTACATGACTCGTGATAAGTCATCGCTTCCCATTCCTAGGAGAGCGCGTCTCGCGGCGCGAGACATGTCTGACCTCCTGGCTACCACCTCCCGCGCTCCTCGCGGCTTGGCTAGTTTTGCTCATCAAACTAGAAAGTCCTCCCTCTTAATCCCGCTTCGATCGCACATTGAACGGAAGATGCCATCTCGTTTCTCCCACAGCTTCAATGGCTCGTCCATCTCCGCGATACGACCCTGATCCATCACGCAGATGCGATCGTACTGAATAATCGTGCGCAGTCTGTGCGCGATGCAGAGGAGAGTTTTACCCTTGAAGCCATTGGCCATTGTCCGTTGGATCTTTTGGTCCGTTTCAAAGTCGACGGACGACGTCGCTTCGTCGCAGACGATGATGCGAGAATTACGGACTAGAGCACGCGCAAGAGCCATGAGCTGTCGCTGACCGAGGGAGAAGTTGAGGCCTTCTTCGTCGACCGGCGTGTCTAGATGGATACGGTTCGCGCCTTGCCTGGAGGGCTCGGTGGCGGGAGATATCGCGAGATCATTATCTGAGAGTGTTTGGCCTTGCGGATCGATCCCGACGAGGTCAGCTTTTCTCAACGCGGACCATAGTTCTAGGTCGGTATGCTCATTGAATGGATCCAGGTTCGAACGAACTGTGCCGCGGAACAATGTTGGATCCTGTGGGATAATGGCCAAACGGGAACGGAGGTCATGTAGTCCAACTGTAGCAATATCGATGCCATCGATCTCAATATTACCGCCGGAGAGTTCTGTGAGGCGGAATAAAGCTGACATTATACTAGACTTTCCAGCGCCCGTTCGACCAACTATACCAATGCGTTCTCCGCCTCGGATGTCCATGTTGAGACCTTGAAGTACGAGGGGGAGACCTTCGCGATAACGCATCCGGACATCAGTAAAGGTAATTCGACCTTCTTGCGGCCAGCTAGGCTGAACCTCGGTGAGATGCAACGGGGCCTCTTCATCCAGCTCAGTCCCGTAGTAGTGCACTCGTTCAGTAGCGTTCATATCATTTTCAACCTCTGCAAGTTGACGGACGGTAAACTGGAACATGCCCACAATAGCCAGTATGTACGAGAGCACAAGACCTGAAATGCTAGGCGAAACGTCGAATCGCGACGTAACCACTAGAATACCACACACCAAGACCATAGTATTACCAACAGCGTCGAGTCGCACGCTTAACCAACGCTGGTTAGAGAAGGTGAGAAAGTAGGCACTATTCATGTTGTCGATCGATTCACGCAGTTTCTGGGTGAATTGATCTTGCAGTCCGTAGGCTCTGATACATGCTATACCTGAGATTGCCTCACCAAAGCGGGCAAACACAACTGAGCGAAGAACGGCTTCATGTCGCTTCATGTCCCGAGCAGAGGCCCTATAATAATTTGCTGCTAGGAAGAATATAATGAGCAGAGGCCCGAGTGCGATTCCGAACTGCAAACTGTTAGCAAGCACTTATACGCAGGTAACCATCAGGAATAAATAGCTACATACGTAATGGTAGAATACAATTATCAGAACCATCACGGAAATGATCATTGTGATAGTGAGACTATAGATACGCATCGCATCGGTGAGCTCATTGTCCATGACATGGATATCCTTGGAGAAGCGATTTGTTATTCGTCCCAGCGGAGTTGTGTCGAAAAATGACATTGGGGCTCTCAGTACCCTCGTCATCGCTCGTTGAAGCATCGTCTTGCTAGAATTCGTTCCACATGTCGAAAGTATAGTGGAGAACACATACATGAGGGCAGCCTGTGCCCCCCCTAATCCCGCGTATATGCCGATGTACTGGCCATTTGACAAGTCGTATTTGTTAGAGGTCCAATATGACAACCACAGACTGGTGATGATGTTCGCGCAGTTGGTCAGGACAAGCGCCAATGCGACGAATGCCCAGCCGATGAAAGATCCAGAGGCAGCCATGTAGGCTTTCCAGACCTCCAGACTGACTGAATCTACCGCTCTCTCCTCCTGCTGCATCAATGCAGCCTTTTTCGCAGGTTTCGCCTTCGCCGGCGCGGTTTTGATTTTCTCTTCTTCAATCTCTCCGTCTTCGTTGGACTCCTCAAGCTGTTCTGTCTCCTCTTCCTGGGCTGTGGTTGACATCAGCCTTTTGAAGAGTGGGTTGTCGCGCATTAAATTATCGAACGTATCGACGGCATTTGTGCGACCATCTTCCATCAAAATAATTCTATCACAGCGGCTCAGAACATGAAGCTGGTGAGTGGCCAATATGCGACACTTATCCTTCAGAAGCCCACAAATTGCGTTATCCATGATATGGCGACCGACGTGGGCGTCGACGGCGGACAAGGGATCGTCCATCAGGACAATATCAGCATCGAAGTAGATAGCGCGAGCGATATTCAGACGCTGTTTCTGACCACCGGACACTGTAATGCCTCGCTCGCCAATCTCTGTCTGGTCACCGGCGGAGAACATTTCAATATCAGATCTTAAGGCACACGCATCAATGACCTTGTTGTACCACTCCTCATCGTACTCTTTCCCAAATAAAATGTTGTTCTTCACGGTGGTATTCTGGATCCAGGCATATTGAGGGCAGAAAGCCCGGCTGGCTCCCATCGTGATTTTCCCTCCAGTCATGCGCATATCTCCAGCTAAAGCAGAGAGCAACGACGTCTTTCCGCAACCAACAGTACCGATGACCGCCAACAGCTCATTACGGCTGGCAGTGAACGTCAAGTCCGTAAGCTGGAAAGGTGCCACGACTGTCTTTTCGCTGGCACTACCGTCCATCTCCTCATCTCCTTTCTCAGCCGGCTTGCCAACCTGTTTTGTTGGACTTGATCTATTGGTGTCCTTCTCACTGGTGGGCACTCTTTCCCAAGTGAAGGATGCGGCGTCCACCTCAATCGCATTTGCCATACTTTTGTCCCACTTGATATCCTCCCTTTGTTCCTCTGCGAGCAAGAACTCCTGAATTCGACCAAGAGCGGTCCATGCGTCTGTGACCTGACCGATCACAAGGGGCAACAGGTTGAGAGGCATCCGCAGCGAATTGAACAAAGCTAAGGATGAAAAGACAGGGGCCGGAGTCAGATTGTGCTTGGAGAGGGAATACGTTATGAACGATAACATGGAGGCGAAAATTGGCATGGACATTGATACGCATTGGATGGCATTGCGTATTGCCAGAAGGACCTGAATGGAGTGGATCTCGCGCTTGCGGATTTCCTTGAGACGCTCCAGGAAGCTTTTTTCCCACCCGAAGAACTTCACAAATCGAACCCCTTGTAGGATCTCTTGCGTTAGCGATACGCGTTGGTCGGTAAGCTTATTGATCCGCTTTCGCCGCTGTACAAGCGTGCGGATCGCAAAGGTAAGTAAAGGGATCCCAATGACCAACAAGGCATAGCCAGATAGGGCGCTGTAGCCGATGTTCACGAGCAGGACAATCAATGTAACTATGATACTGATGGGTGCTGTCCAAATGAGATGAAACATCCCAGAAGCAGTATTGATACGATCTGCGTCAACGCTCATCAGAGTGATGATCCTGCCGTTGCTCCAACCTCTTCCATCTCCGGCGACGCCCTTTCCAGCATCAGCTGTTACTTTAGGGCCACTCTTGGCATTCTTTCCGTTCCTTAAAAGCTCATCTTTGGCTGCTTGCAGTTTCTTTTCCTCAACCTGGGGATCTGACTTCTCAGAAGCTTCGATGGCTTTCCCACCGGCCTTTGCACGACCGGATAATTTCATCGCTTTAGCGAAGATCATATTGATCAGAATTGCTCTAGCTTGGCCACCAACCATCATTCCTCGGTAGATGAACTGATTTATGGCCAGGCTTTGAATAACCTGCATACAGGTGATACCGATAGCCATACCAATCCCGCGACCTGTCTTGGGACCCGGGCCGTGATTTAGTTTAGCAAGGTAGGCATCAGTAGCGAATGCGATTAGATATCGAGTGGTATAAGGCGAAAAGACCTGCAGGAGAGAAGCCAGGAGCTGACCTATCCCACCGATCCAAAACTCGACTTTAAAGGTCTCGTAGACGGCCCAGAGCAAGGGATAGGTGTCACCACGCTCCAGACGTCGCTTGAATGAGGCATCGAGCTTCTCTGCTAGCACATCGACAGATCTATCCGGATTGACAGTCCATATGTCCTGGACTTCTATATGTCGGAGATAGCCGATCTATTGGAAATTAGTTACGCTCTTCCTTGACTAGGAATGAAGAAAAGCTAGACTCACCCTCATCAATGGAGCCATCCACTGGAAAGTCAGGATGCTGAGAAAATTCGCTCCATATTCCTTAGAGACCGTCCTCTCAGTCGGAACTGGAGGTATCTTCTGAAGCCTCAAAGGGTTCAGTAGCCGATACCATTTGCGGCACTCTTTTGCTGGTTTGACATCAATTGGATCTTCAGTACTGTCGCTCGCCTTTGAGTGTGAAGCAGTGATACGCTCCATTTTTTCCTTGTCAATCTGCAATTCCTCATCTAGCTCCTCTGTCGTCCCGACGGGCTGTTGAGATGTACCCGCCATGGCTATACTTGTCGGCCACTTTCGGCGATAGCTTCCTAGCGGGAACGCTTTCGGACTCCTGGTCCCTAAGTGTATATGGCTACACAAAAGACCAGAAAGTGGCGGTTGCCAGCGTAGTCATCGGGGAAGACCGCGGGAATAACAGCCATCTTTAAAAGCAGGCCGTTCTGTCCATTAACCTTGGCAAGATCTGCTATCGGGGTCGGCGCTGTAACCGACATCCAATAGGCAGGTCCAGGTTCACTTGCTCGCATCTATTTCTTCAACTAGCAATCGGTAGTTTAAGGCCCGACTGGGGTGGGGAAGTGGCTATCGTTGGTCTGGATCACTCCAGAGCAAACGGTGTAGTTTGATCGAAACCAGCAGCCGATTCGAGAAGCGGGATGGAACTAACCATCTTCCCGCAAGCGGCCTAAGACAGTGTCAATCTTCCGACCTGCTGCATCGATATCTGTGATCAAAGAGACAGTTACCGGGTTGTCAGCGGGAAGACGCATGGTGCTGTGCAGTTTAGAACCGACAGAAGCTCGCGGACTTCGTACCATGCGATATGTCCACATTCGGACGATATAAGAAACGTGCAATATCGGCATTTTTCTTCTGGATATAAGATTGTGTCTGCCCCACATATACTGTATCGCAATTCCACCGGTTTGAATCGTCATCTATGTACCACTTGTGGACAAGGCCATTGGCATGTTTTCGATTCGGGGTTAACGGTGACTCGGACTTCGCATCGCCAGCATATATCCGATAAGTGGCAGAGCCACGCGGGTTCAAGTCTTGCAGCCTGTGTCTAAGCTTTTAGGTTAGGCCTGTTTGTGACTTTTGGACCAGACACCTGCTCGTATCACTTCTAGATCCGTGCGTCTTCTCTGATTGTGTTCCATGAGTTCAACCGCGGCATGTATGGTTTGTCCTGCTAGCGCATGAAGCATCCTTTCGCATTGCAGGCGGAGCCGCCACATAAGGTCTTTTCCAGAGGCTAGAGATGCCGGTTTTCCGGTGGGGCCGATTTTGATGTTATTATCGCGGGATTGTTGGCTGACTGATAGTAGTTCCTGATGACCCTGGCTAGCTTTGCGAAACGCCTTGAAATGCTGAGTGAAGAGCGAAACTTATATGTTTGGGAAGCTGGTGATGGTGTCTTGACGTTATAGTGTGAATTTGATGAAAACCTCGTGCGAAAGTTGTTATCTCCGAGGTAGTACCTTGTATGTATGTCGACTGTTCATTATGTTGTTCTGTGTCAGTTCCGAAGTGAGGCCCGCGTTTCGAGAAGACGTCCAACACGCTAAGCACATCGGAAAGAAGCGCTGACGACATCCTACAAAAAACCCCTGTGATTGCGCATATTCAGCAGCTGGTACTTGCAGATTAATAATGCTTCCTCGCCCATATCTCTCCGCTAAGATTTGCAGATCCTTTGTTATTCTCACACCGCTGGTTTCTATATCAGCCTTCTGCATACCTACCTACCCTGGCCCTTATCACCGTGGCTACTTTGGCGACTTTTGCCTATTTTGTGACAAGACTTGATGTAGTCCTACTGGTGCTCGGAGCCGTGAATCGGGAGGAAAAGTAATGATGACTTACAGCTTACGTTGATACTAGCTATCAGATTGAGACGAGGAACACAGTAATTCGGTTCAGTTACATTGATAATATCTTATCATACACTACGGACGAGCAATATCTATTGGCTTATGTCGCGTAGCAAGCAACCGATGATGGCGCTTGTACATGTAGGGAAATCACAAAAGAGGTGGAACACAATGGGTATAGACCTCACGCATCGAGGGTGATCTTGACCTTCTTCTCGGGTGGCGGAATGACCTTGTCTTCTGCCTCGCCATTCAGGTCGGGAAGCTCCTTGATAGCTTGTTCAATGATACCCAAGGCGGTCTTAATCTCCTGCTCAGTAATAACTAGCGGAGGTGCGAGGCGGATGATGTTCTGGTGAGTTGGTTTGGCCTGATAGAAGTTAGCAACGAGCTCCTAGGGGTGTGTCGGCGCAGTCTTGAGAGATTGGACTCACCAGCAAACCCTTCTCCTTCATCAACATGCAGAGATCCCAGGCGGTGTGTCCACCGGTCTTACTCTCATCGATAACGATCGCGTTGAGCAGACCCTTTCCGCGGATGGTCTTGATCACTGGGCTTTGCAGTGCCTCCAGTCCGTCGCGGAAGATCTGTCCAAGTTTCTCTGCGTTCTCAACCATGTTCTCGTCTCTGACAATCTCAAGAGCTCTAATGGCAACCGCGCAGCCCAGGGGGTTTCCACCATATGTTGATCCGTGAGTACCAGGCTCGATGGTAAGCATGATATCCTTGCGGCCAAGCACACACGAGACAGGATACATGCCTCCTGAAATAGCCTTGCCCAGCAGCACAAGGTCAGGCTTGATACCACTCCATTCGTGGCAGAGAAGCTTTCCGGTTCGGGCGATTCCAGTCTGGATCTCGTCACAGATCAACAGAGCGTTGTACTCATCACACAGCTTCCTAGCTTCCTTCAGATAATCGTCATCCGGCACGACAATACCGGCTTCACCCTGGATCGGCTCCACCAAGAATGCCGCAAGATTCGATCCAGCTTTCTCGAAGGCTTCCCGGAGCGCAGCCTTGTCGTTAAAAGTGATTGGCTTGTCCGTGCCTGGAATCGTGGATCCGATGTTGGGAAGGTAGGGGCCGTAGTTATCGCGGGATTCGGGGTCAGACGACATGGAGATCGCTGCGAACTAGCAGAGGGTCAGCACACCTATAAGTGTACACATTCATGTTTAGGTATCGTATCTTACCGTTCGACCGTGGAAGTTGTCCGCTGCACTCAGTACCACCGCCTGGTTCTCTGGGATCCCCTTCACCTTGTAACCCCATTTTCTGGCGATCTTGATACCTGTCTCGACCGCTTCAGCACCTGTGTTCATTGGCAGCACCATGTCAAAGCCAAAGAACTTGGTGACGAACTCCGCGAACTTGGGGAAGACATCATTGTAGAAAGCCCGCGAGCTCAGCGTCAGCCTGGAGGCTTGCTCCGTCAGAGCCTTGACGAGTTCGGGGTGGCAGTGACCCTGGTTCACGGCAGAGTAGGCGGAGAGGAAGTCTAGGTAGTGACGGCCCTCTGGATCCCACACGGACGTGCCAGACGCGCGGGCGATGACCACTGGAAGAGGGTGATAGTTGTGTGCTGCATATTCCTTCTCAGCCGCAATGGCAGCTTGCGTAGAGGCCGCATGGTAGTGGGAGGCCTTGTAAGAGGTTGTGGATGTGACGCCAGCCGGCTGTGATCCGGTCGGGGTTCCCTTTGACGTTGCAATTGGAGACATCCTGAGGGTAGCGGTCGGTGAGCGGATGAGGTCTGTGATGATAACGTCTGATGAGGTTATAGAGAAGAGGTAGATGATGATGATCGTGTCACGTCAATGGGAAGTTGCTTTGGGGAAAAAAAGGCAGTCTCGGTCAGTAGGATAGGAAGAAAAGAATAGAGCGTCACCACGGTGCGCAGAAGTGGACTGCTGTCCATTCCAGCGGATGGCGAAAAGTCTTTTCATGGCGTCCATATCGACTAGACCTCTAAGTGCAGGTCTATCCGCGATACCTCCAGAAGAAGCACCAGACATGAATCATAGGAGGGGCCGTCCCGGTTATGATCCACCGCTACCATAAGCTCTGACACATTCGCGGAGATGGTTTCCAATTGCGCCTCTTGCGATTCGCTGCCTTGAGAACCCGTCTTTGTCAGTCTTGAGGCCAACCAAACGACATCATCTGCTCGTTCTTGACCGCGTGCTCGTCGACTGAGTTAGCGCTGCCCTCCGTATTGTGATTTCGAGAGTGCCCGCCGTCGATCTCCGCGGCCAACCTTGCCATTCCGCCCCTTTGTTGGTCTCCTCACTGGCATCGTTATGAACGCGCGAGATCATGTCGACAGCTTCGTCTGAGCTGTCGCAGGCTTCTAGCGACACAAGTAATCGCGGGGATCTTAGAGCCGCACGGCGTGTTCAGCGCCAGGCGCGCCAGGAACGGCTCCACTCCGCTGCGTCGCAGAATGTCCTCCTATCCCTGATCGCATTTCGCATCCTCAATGCTCTTTGCGTGCGAACATTTTTCCAGCCGGATGAATTCTTTCAGTCTCTGGAGCCTGCGTGGCAGATTGCGTTTGGCAAGGACAGTGGTGCATGGATAACATGGGTAAGGAGTTGGTTACTGCCGTGTAGAGAGAGCATTGCTAACAGGAGATTGCCAAAGGAATGGACACATCATCTCCGATCTTCGATCCATCCGATCTTATTCGCGGCCGTATACTATGTTGCAAATGCCATATCATGGGGCCTACATCTCTCACCGTTGACGCGCGCAGAGGTCCTGGTCGCTGCGCCAAAGGTCGCGCAGGCCCTCATCGCGGCGTTGGGGGATTACTATACGTGGAAACTGGCTGGCAAGGTCTATGGACGGGGCAGCAATGAGGCGTGGGCGGTGGTATGTGTATAATGCTGGCTGTGAGATTCTTTGCTAACAAAGTGCAGCGGATGCTTATCGTCGTAAGCCCATGGCAATGGTTTTGCTCGACAAGGACGCTGTCCAATTGTCTGGAGACGACCTTGACTGTTGTCGCATTGTATTTTTGGCCATGGAAATGGGTTACAGGTCCTCAACATGATAAAACTGATCGTGAGGATGATATGGCCACCGCTAGCGATCTCGATCAAGAACCAGAGGAGCGCGACGAGTCCGCGAGGTATGTGGTGCATGTGAGCATAATCGATTCTATGATCGTCTAACATAACACGCCTTGTAGTCTGCGCAAATGTCTGTTGCTTGCCGCTCTCGCATGCGTCCTGCGTCCAACCAACATCATTATCTGGATAATCCTTGCTGGCTTCATGTTATCGAAAGCCACTAGAGGAGAACGTTTGATTCTTGTGAGGGAGGCTGCTATCTGGGGGTAAGTCGACCTGACTATTGTTTCTCGCCTATTTTAACAGTCGTAGATCTTGCGTCCTCGGTTTCTCGGTCTCGGTTGACTGTCTTTACTATGGGACGTGGACTTTTCCTCCTCTGAAATTTCTCTATTTCAATATAGCTCAGTCACTGGCCGTCTTTTATGGTCGGAATGACTGGCATTACTATATTTCCCAAGGCTTTCCTTTGCTTCTATTAACAGCGCTACCTTTTGCACTGGTCGGATTATACCAGGCCGCCTTTCCTTCAACTCGTCCGGACCAGAACCAAACCGAAGCATTGATTAAGCGCCAGCTGGCCTGGGTGTGCATCATCATGCCTTCTATTCTGTCCCTTATTTCTCATAAGGAAGTCCGCTTCATCTACGCTCTGCTGCCTTGTTTACATGTCCTCGCGGCACCACCATTTCTAGACTACTTCCTGCCTGCGATTGCAAGCTCGTCGAGGGCGTACACGCCTCGCAGACTCATCCTTCTTTTCCTTCTACTGGTCAACGTGACTCTTGCTCTATACACCACTCTCACACACGCCTCCGGTCCTCTTAGTGTGCTCTCCTATCTTCGTGGTGAGCACGAAGCGCACTACCGGGTTCAGTCGCAACCTCCACAGTCATCTCTTCTGAACCCAGTTCCCCCTTCAGGGTTACAGAATATGACTGTGGGATTTCTCATGCCTTGTCATAGTACTCCTTGGCGATCCCATCTAGTCTTCCCGTCTATCCGGGGCTGGGCCTTGTCGTGCGAGCCTCCTGTGGGTCTCAACAACACCCAGAAGGCCGCTTATCTCGACGAAGCAGACCAGTTTTATGCCAACCCGGCCGACTTTCTTCGAGCTAACATGGTTGGAGGCCTCCGACACATTCCTCGAAGACCATCATACCTCGCTCCTTTTCCTTCCGTTCATCGGCCACAGGCGCTTCCTGCGACAGTGAAAGATAAAAATGACGTGACAAAATTCATACATGAGTGGCCTGATTATCTTGTCTTCTTTGCCCAGTTGGAACCTACCTTACAGTCCGTCCTACGGGGCAGCTCTTACGGAGAATGCTGGCGGACATGGAACACGGCGTGGCATGATGACTGGCGACGCCGGGGCGACATCGTAGTATGGTGCCTTGATCCTAAGCTGCAGCAAGACTCGCGTGACCACACGCGAAAGAAGGAGCAGGAGCACCGCGATAAACAGTTTGACCGAATTATCGAGAGTTTTAAAAGAGAAGGCAGACACCAGAAGCCGTGGTGGCACTGGTCGTCCTGGTCTAATTCCGGGTTGAGCTGGCGTCGCGGTTGGCCTTTCTTGAATCAGAAGAAGACCAGCTTTTCGCTTGGAGCAGAGTGGCCTTGGCAGAAAGATAAGAGCACAAACTTCCTAAGCAACCTTAAGTTCCCTTCTTGGCCGTTCTCATCAAAGAAGAAAAAGTCGGCCCAGGAGCGGGAGTTGTGGTCATAGCTTGAGTACATTAGACTCGGGAGCATATATACTGCTCTCTGTGTATATATCTTGAATTTGTATCTAGTCAACCCGGCGGAACTTATTTACCCATGTACATGTGGAAGATAGATACCTCGGATGTTCATTTCAAATGATGAAATCCAAACAACTGTTCACCAGCGTTCAGATGTAGAACCAGATACCGAACCCACGTAACCCATAATCACCCATGCACCAAAAATCAACTGCGCTGAATCGGTAATAATGCACATTCCACCCTCCCGGATAGCCAAAATAACAATCCACACAAACCAGCTCTAAACCAATTCACCTCAGTCTTACCCTTCCCCAATAGTCGCCAAAACATCCATCATGCTCTTCTTCATCAACCATAATTCTCGCTCCTCATCCCTTCTCTTCATCCACCCTTTGCAATCCACCACCTCCAGCTCTTCACACAGTGTATCTGGCCGCGGAGTACTGGGCGGTTGTACATGGAGATCGTCGCTTCTCTGCGGCCAGTACGTTTCTTGGATCCTCTGTCGAGAGGTTGGTATTCTGTAGTGGTAACCGTAGTGGAGCCCGACGATGCTTAGAAGGGGGAGGTAGGTGGTGAGGAAGTTCATAAGATTCTATGCTTGATTTTCTTAGGGCTCTTTTGATGACTGGAGCTTGGAGTTGGAGAGAAACCTTTCGACAGTAGGGTTGATTTCAGTTTCTTGCTTGATGAAGGTATTTATTTCGTCTAAGTGTTGGTTGTTGTTTTCATTGATCATTATTGGTATTAATCTTTCTTTGACCTTTGAGGCTAGATTTTATGCATGGTATAAGGACCTGGTCTTTTCTCTGGTTTGGCATGATCCTTTCTGGGTATTTGCAGAGGAAGATTATCCAAGGTAAGTAAAATGCCCATTATTGCCATTATATTCTGACTATATTATGGAGATGAGTTTGTTTCCATAATTTAGTAGCAAATGACTATCAAGTCTCATTGGGTCCCGGTCCCCTCCACCGTATCAGCCTCTTGATCACTACCCCCTTTAGTACCATCACACTGCTTTCTCATGTAGCGTTCCCTGATGTATTAGCCGCACGCCCTTCGGCTGTCCCGGACCCTCCCTCGCCATTATCATGGCTTCCATTCGTATTCTCTCTCCTCCTTAAACATGGCCCACAAGGCCGTCTCTTTCGAACATTAATGTCTCGTCTACCGGCTAGACCACGGATGATTTCTATATGACCGCAAGTGTACCAGGTGACGATTATGGATTTTCGAGGTCTGCGGATAATTGGAGGTGGAGGTGGCGGAGGGGGTTGTGGATCTGAGTCCGGTGGCATCGTGGTGGGTCTTTCTTCTCGGGGAGATGGAGGAAGTAGGTATCCAGAAGGAATAGATTGAGGTGAAGTATCTGGACGGCGTAACGAAACTTATTGGAACCATGATGCTATAGGATCCTGCAGGTTGAGGCATTCAGAGTTAAGCTCAAAGGCCGAGGAATATGGCGTCTATCTGAGGATTAATTAGTCGGAATGAGGAGACTCCTCCCATTGTTCGATTCACTACGAGTTGCTTAGCTTGATGCTGAGTGCTGCTGATCCCGATGACAACGGCATTATATAGAGAGTGGTGACAGATTTCCGGTGAAAAAGGCACATGTGTACTAGTACTGTATATTATTTGAATTACGAAGCTGTCAGGATATTGTCAACACAATTCCGGAAGTAGAGACAACCAGACGGAGGATGGCGACGGATTTAGCTGGAAGGGAATTTTCCATGCTGGAATTTCAGCGTGAAAGTAAAAATGATTCCTTTGTTCTACATGCCGATCTTCTACTTCTCTATGAGAACATGAAATGCAAAAATATGGTCGTTTATAGGTCTGACGGGCACCTGGGTCGCAGATCCCATATAGACTTATCAAATTACACCTGTATGAAGAACGAGCTTTAGAAAATAAATCTTTCTTTATTTCTCCGCTACCGCATCTACACCTGGTGATCACCAGAGCATACTATAGGAATCACAACAATGCACAATTATCAACTTAAATTTGATTTTTCCTATTTCCTAACCATAAAATCTGGGTCTGGCGGACCCCAGAGTACCCGATATTCACTCCTATCCCAAGAAAATGCTTAGTCGAAATCTCTCACTTCATAAGTATAATTACTTACATCAAGAAAACCTCCTAGTCGGACCACTGCCATTCCACAGAGTCGACAACTTGAACTCTGTTCTTGAAAACGCGGCGAAACCACGCCTTGGTCTTGTATCGAATTGACGTTTCCCACTTCCTCTCAAGGATATAGTCCATCGGCATCTTTTGCATGCAGCTCGGGCAGGGGATGTCGCGCTTCCAGTGAATGGGGATATAGAAGCCGGACCGGTGGTACGGATTGGCTCTGCAGATGTGGCCGCAGGAGAAATGGTGGTGGACGAAGCGGTCGAAGCTCTTTGGGCGTGGTGGACGAAGGCTGGAATTGTTCTGGTGAGGTTTGCTGAAAGTGGGATGGAGACTTCCACTGCTGGTGTATGATCTGGTGGACATTGTGATAGTGCTTTGGCAGCTGTGTCTCGGAGGATTTGTAGGTGATCTGTCCTGTTCAGGAAGAAAGAGAAGACGTTGGAGGAAGAGTTATAGGACAAGGAGGAGAATGTCAGGTTGTCTTGTTAATGTCCTGATAGTGGATGCTACCTTGTCGGCACGGCGATGGAGCTCGGCGTCACAGTAAATGACGGGATCAGGTGTAGACAGGATGAATCAGACTGCATCTTTTAGAGTTAAACAGTCTCTAGTCCTCTTTATAGACTATAAGAAAGTATCCTTCATAGGAGATCGATACGTAGGAGGAATCTACATTGAGATAATTGCAGTATATAGGAACTACACTTAGAGAAAATGAATGTTTAGGGGAAAGTACTATGTAGTATCTAGACATTGCCTATTTCCGCTGCTTAAAAGCCCAGCAGGCAAGCCGAAGTTTCATAATAATCTCCAAATGGCCATAGATATGGCGTTGTCTCGGTACAAACCGCAAGAAAGTCCATCATCAGTTTCACCAAATAGATCTCCTAAATCCAAGCCCATATCTCCTACTAGAGCCGACCTGCAGAATCAAGGCCCTCTGATGTCCTCCGAGCCCAAACGGTCTTATCTATGATCTTCTGCGTCAAATATGTCGATATTGATTCGGATTTTGGTCTTATATAGTTCGAAGTTAGCAGAAAAAGTACCCCTATAATATCTTCCATCCGAACGAGAGATGAAGGATACGTACGAAGCATCGTCCAGAATCAGGAGTTATGAAGAATACATGCTTAGAAGTGCTCCAATTCTGCAACATCCTTCCTCTCAGCCCGAGCATGCGCAACATGAGCCGAATTTTCCTCTTCAGCATCATCTTCATCGCAATGATTATCCTCGTCCTCTTCCTCGTCTTCATCGTCGAAGAAGATATCCTCCCAATTCTCCTCTTCCATACTCATGCCCTCAACCTTACCACCCACACCCGCCATCGTATTAGCAGCATGAATCCCCAATTTCTCAGCCTCCTCCCCATTCTCACTATCGCCATCTTCATCCTCTGCATCCTCGTTCGGAACCCACTTTGGATCATCCGGTGCAATGCCCGTAACGATACAAATCGGCTTATGGAACCCGAGCCGAATACACGCGGGACAGAAGCCCGCGATCTTATTGTCCACGACGAGGTACCGATCCTCAATCTTGTTGTTTTTGCACACAAACGAGCTGCGCAGGCTCTTAGTGTTGCTGATAGTGGCCTTGGTCCCAGGCTCGGCAGCAGGCTGCCCGCGAACGGGCTCGATGCACATTTCGATGTCCCAGCGGCCGACGTGGTTGCAGTGGTGATAGCGGTGGAACGTGTGGAGGCACATGGTGATGCTTTTTTGACTTTGATCTTTTGATTTTTTTTTCCCCTTGACTTAGAAGGTAAAAAGAGTGACTGAGGGTGGGAAAGAAGGTGTTGTTTTCACTGTCATGATGATAATTTTAAGAAGCGTGTTTTACGCGGGTCTCGGAGCACATCAACAACGACTAAGCGCATGACGACTAAGTGGCATGTTATAGAATGTGCCGGAAGGAAGAGGAGGGACTATAGTTTTAGAACTACACAGGGAATAACTAGTGTATCTACAGTTGGGTATTGTGCATATCTAGATACCAATCCTTTATACAGGTGAACTGCATTCACGACTAGAGCTTGATGAGGGAGAAATTATCTACTGTATGAAATCTATCCGGCATGTATACTGTAATACAATCAAAAAGTGTGGAAAGAAAGTCAAAATTTGTTAGTGTATCAATAGGAAGAAATACCACAATAAGGATACTAAATACTCTATGCCAAAATTTCGAATTCTCGGAGATCACTACTCTATTTCCACATGCACCAACACCAACCTACTCCTGCAGACAAGAAAAGAATCCAGCTCATATCAAGGATAAAAGACATCAATCTAGAACCAGAACCATATGCTTCTAAATTGCAGTCACAGTCCAAAAGAAATAATAGATAATCACTCTATCCACTATCCCTGATACCAATCACACACTTAAGCCGGCCTTATGCTCCCAAACCACCAAGGACCATACCCGCTCCAATAAAAAGAAATCCATACAGAAATATTATCGAACTTCCCAGTCCGTTGTTCTTTCTATGCAAATCATGCACTGAATTTGCAGCATTATGATATCCACCGCCTCCATGACCACGTCCTCGTCCTCTGCGTCCACCGTGTCCGCCATGTCCTCCCCTGAGCTCGGGTTCAGGCTCGGGAGTCGGCGAAATATTCTCGATGCTTTTATTGTTGTCTAGAACTCGGTTGTCGTTGGGCGTGTGGTTTTGATTGTGATTGTAATTGAGGATGGAGAGAGGAGGTAGGGGGGTTGCTGATGAATTGGTGGCTGGATAAATGGTGTTTGCTGGCAACATATTGGAAGTAGGTATCGATGCAGATATGGATAGAGACATTTTGAAGTAATCAAGTCACTACTAATGGTAATGATCTTTAGGTTTGTCCTTCGTGGAGAGATGGTAAGAAGAGAGATCGCCTGTTAGAGAGATTATCTCTAGATGGAGTATAGGAGACGAGATCGTTCTATTTCAAGGTTCTAAGCAGCGATATAAAAGCCTAGAGTGGGAAACATGAGAGTAGGAATATCCTCCGTGGACAGGCAACACCCGGAAAGGTCAACAAATATGTGATGATTAAATAAAAAAAGAAGAGCGTGTAACAGAAGACTCATACTAGGTCCAGGTGGCACATTTGTGAATAATTATCTTCCTTGGTCGGGAGCCTCAAGTCACCTTTTCGTTTCACCATTTCTGTGAATATCTAAGAGAAGGGAATATTACTTTCCAAAGGGCAGAGGCATACTGGAATTCTGGAAGAGTCAATGGTATATTTGATAAGCAGGGAGTTATGAAGATGACTGCTAGCTGTTTAGAATCATTTTGAAATAGCCAATCAGAAGCAATGATTAATTATATTGATATATGGTTCTACATGACTGACGCGCTTCATATCGTCCAGCGCCATTAGGTTGTTTTCCAAGAACAAGCGATTCACCTTCCGATAACTCCGTCAACGCCAGGTAATTCCCAAATCCCAAATAGGACTCACTGATCCTGTCGCAGGAATCGGTCGATATTAATAAAAAAGGTAAAAATGCCCTCTCATTGGCCAAACGCAGCGAAGCAGCCCAGCAAGACGAGGGAGAAGAAGCAATTACATTTTCCCTCAACACGTCTTCTGCATTCTTTCGAATCTGATAGACACCAAGCATGGCGCAATAACCAACTGCGGATGCTTGCAACAAGAAATGTGACTTTGATGACGCCCGCATATTCTGGTATCTGATGTCCGTTGTCGAATCATCCGCTCTCAGCGGACTTGAGTGCCTTTTTCGCCATCCATCTCCGATAGAGGACCAGAGCGATGAGACCGCATCCGACGATAAAGACGATGCAGAAAACGAGGACGACACCAGGATTTCGGTTAGCCCAATTATGGCGATGGCGGCGCTTGCCGATATCGTTAATGGTGTTCACAACATCTGCACGCTCAATGAGACTTATAGCAGCCATTGTGAGGTTGGTAGATGGATGCTGAGGAAAAGAGAGTCAGCAAAGATACTCAAATCAGATTATGTATGCAGAGTAAGCTGAAGAATCGAGGCATTATTTAAGAGGGAACATGGTGAAATAGTACTGATCATAGAGACAGAATAAGCTCACACAGTGCAGATAGAGAGAATAAAATGGCCTGATCCCAGTGTGTCGCTGTCACAATGCAACTATTGGACCTAATGATAGCACCCGCCGCACTGATGTCCAAACAAGCAGATGCAGCTTTTCAACGACCGAGTTGACTTGTGGGATGATGAGTTTTGCTCTCTACACTCAACAGAAGAAAATTCTTCTAGGCAGCTTCTTGATCGCAGTACTGAAGCCTGAAGATGATCGCAACGCAGTTGAAATGGAATGACGTGAGGGGACAAGGGGGGAACAAACCTGCTGCAACACCGATGAAGTCCCAAAGATGGACACACTGCGTCGGACAACAAGCAGAACTTGAAGAGAAGCTTCTTTGAAGGGTCTATGAGTGTGGTGAAGAGGAGAAGAATAAAATAGAGAGCTACGAGCAAACCATTGAGCCCTCTACTCATGGGTCAACGACAGCGATCTTCAAGTCATGATGGTTGGCAGATGCTGACCAGCTAAAGCCTAGGTTGACAGCATCCAGACCGGGGGTTCCAGCGGTACTGCTTCCCTCCTTCCAGTGGTAGACGAAAGTCTTACGATCGGGTGATGGTCATGGATGCGATTTGAGTCTGTTGCACAGGCTGATCCATGTCGAACAATTCATGTTGTCTGGTCCTGTTCTACAGATTCTCGTATGTGACTGGTATTTATCTTCGATCTGTATTCCCTCGTCTTCGCAAGATTCTGATCTACCCGGATCACGGCAGCTCCTTTGATATCTCTAACCTGCAAGTAGATAACATCTACCAGTATGATCAATGGTCCTGGAGTTGTCAACGATGCCAAGAATCCAGTTCAAGCTACCCCGCAAACTGCTCCAGTGTCCCACTCAAAGCCCCATTGAATGGCGTCCGCTCAACCCTATCATGTTCGGCATTGAAATTCTGGAGACTTGCGACCTACTCATTTCTGCAACAAGAATGTAAAGAGTTGGTATTTTCCCTATCTACGTCTGCAGATTTTGACCTTTCTTCATGTCTGAAGCCCTCATATGAGAGGCGCCGGGGCTAGACCTGTGTCCGATCGCATCCGCTAACCCTGGTTCGACATCCAGGAAGCTTTTCGCATGCTAAAAGGAACACCCAAAGCGGTATTGGAACCCAAGTGAAGTCAATTCAAGTGGGGAACTGAACATCAGCGTCATTACTGGATCATCCGCTCGAGGGGTCCAGGGCAGAGAACAATGCGAGTCGACGTACTCCTGGCATCGAGAATCTCACTTTAGCCATTGGCTCCCACAGCCAAATTGATCATGCTTATTCGTCAGAATCACCATGACCATGTCTCGAGGCCATGATCATGATATTACATGCTTGGAGCGGACCGGATGCGGTGCAGGCAGACCAGGATGCCGACAAGGCTCTGATGCATTTGATGCTGTAGCCTATGGTCTGCTGGTTGTTGTCTGTTCGAAAGGGAAGGGAGGAACCAGATTCCAGTTACCATGGGGCATGGTATAGAACCTCGAGTGGGTAAAGTAGCTCAAGGGACAGTAAGAGTAACCACCAGTAAACTCTTCGGAACATCCTTAGGTCGATGATGAGAGGATGCGCTCACTCTCTGGACCGTGGATAAGAAGGCGGCGCACGGACCGCCATTGGTTGAGCCTGCAGTAGGAAATTGTATGCCTTAGGTGTCAACAGAGTATATATCTATTGGACCACCCACAAAGATATCCAGTGGGGTTTTTGATACTTATGGCTTCTCAATATGCCAGAACCTACTTAGTTGGGAGCGGTGCATATCAGTAACTGGTCTTAAGAATGAGAGTATTCATGAACCCGTTACTACTCAAGAGGAGATACAAAAAAAGCCATAACGATCTATGTCTATAATCTCATCTAAATAATTAACCTTCAATAAAGGAACCAGAACTCCGGATCTAATACATATCTATCATGCCACATACTTTTTATTTTCTTTTCCTTCCATGAGATGAATCAGACGATGCAGTTCATACGGACGTAGTCGTCGTAAAACCTTGTTGCTCCCAAAGGAGCCAAGTTAGGTATTAGTTGATTATTTCTTCAATAGTTTCCTTGTCGTCCATTCTTGCATATCGAGACCTTTCCGCGTAATGAGGAAGGTCAAGGCGCCACCGAGCATGAACATCGCGGAGCCTATTGAAGAGACAGACAATTAGCTATCAGATACAAAGTCCAATGGAAGAGAGAACGGAAGGCTGAGTGAGTCGTTTACATATCGTAAATGTCCACCCCGCACCGATACTATTAATCATAGGAACGACAGCCGCACTAGCACTCGCGCCGAATATATACTGAACCACGTACTTCCCGCTAATCACTTCGGTTTTCTGAGCTGGAAGAACTTCTGTATTTGGGAGGGGATGGTAAGTTGTAATGACAAGGACTCAGGGCATTTTCTTCTCCACGTACCTGCCGTATACGTATTCAACCCGTTGAAGGTACCCATCAAACCCCAACCGGCGAAAAAGGCACTGATGATAGGGACGACCATTCCACCCACCTTTTCCTGTAAGGTCCAGCCGTAAATTAGGGTAGAGATGGGTAGCATGGTCAGAACCCATAATAGACCGCTATTTAGTCGGTCCTGTGGCAGTCTTATGCCGTTGCGTTTCTGGATGTATCGTCTCACGGTCCGGTCCGAGAGCCTGCCACCGACGATACTGCCTACCAAGAAGCCACAGCCGGGAGCAAGGTAGAATAATCCGCTGACTAGAGCTGTAGTCAAATGAAAGCGAGGGGCGAAGATGCTCCGTGCGGAGGTGAGTAGGGCGTATTGGAAGAAGGCGAGGAGACCGCAGGTGAGGTCCTGTTCACGCCCATGTTAACTTCGGATTCTACCTCGAGGCGTATCTGGAGCAAAGGACATACTGCAAAAAAGATGTTCGGATACACGAAAAAGGTGAACACGCGAACGGGATTCATCGCTGAAAGAACTGACAATACAGACGGAGGAGGTTGTTTCTTCTCGGAATCTGGTTTCTCGACATTGTTTATCTTCTCAATGTCCGGAACGAAGAAAATTGCCATGACGAAACTGAGAGCCGCCATTCCGACCTGCACCCAAAAGATGACTCTCCAATGGGAAAAGGTGACAATAATACCACCGATACAGGGAGCTAAGCTATGTCAGTCCCTATATTAACATTAAGGTCGCAAACTCATACCGAAAGCAGGACCGCTCACAGAACCGGCCATGAAGAATCCTACGGCGGTACCTCGGACAAGCTGAGCCCGATATCAGTAAATGCAGGCATCGAAAATCACACTAATTGATTTCAGAATACATACGGGAGGGAAGATATCAGCCAAGATGGACTGGCCAGCGACCATAAAGTATGTACCAGTGAAACCGGCCAGGACGCGCATCGCGGTAAACATTGCCATATTGATTGACAGTGCTGCCCCAATTGAGCAGAGACAAAGAAACATGATCGCACTGTTGTATGCCCATCTCCGCCCGATCAATCTTCCAATTGGAATCCAGATCAGAGAAGAGAAACCCATTGCAATCAAGACTCCCGCATTGGTGGCGGCTATCTTCTCGCTAGTTGTCGAGAATTCCTCGGAGATCTCAGGGAGCGCAGTGAGAAACGCTGTGCTGAAAAAGGTGATTACAAAAGTCATCCAGCTGACAGTAAACAGAATCACATATCGGCGCCATCTTGGCAGCCTAAATGACGGCTTGTCGAGCGTATTCTCTGCCGGAGCTTGTTGTCTTTCCGGGTCGATGGTGGAAAGAGCATCTTTCGTCTCCGTCGTGCTCGGTGCACTGAGACTTGTTGACGAAGGAGTTTGAACGGTCATGAGGAAGCAGAAATTGAACGTATTACAGAAATAAGCGAACCATTACCCCAGGTAGCCTATCAAGAGACAAAATGACTGCCCTGGTCACCTGGAAGAACCAGAGAAAGCTGCACCAAAACAGACAAAGAATCGAAACAAGAAGAGTTATCTGAGTGTATATTTAGAATCATTGAGAAGAATGTGTACAGAACCAGAGTCTTGTGTAGTAGAAATAGTCTATGCATCCTCTGTCGAGTTTTATCAAGTCTTGCCATCGGGCGAAACACCGAGCTGATATGCACCAGAAGGCTAGTATGTCGGGCCGAATTGTCGGTCTCCATGACCCGTCCTTGGGATAAGAGCCTATGGCGTGGAATAGAAAACCTGCGATAAATCCATTGTGGGCCCGATTGACTCATTTGTCACCCAAAATGACCTTAATATTGCGAGCATCGCGCGAGCATCGGGATCTTTTGGGGATGCCGATTATGGGTCTCCTTGACAGCAAGCTGCGGTATGTTGCGCCAAGAAACGGCCAATTAATTCAAAAATGAATCAGGATAAGCAATCCTGGCTGTCAATGTTCGATTTTCGCAGGTCTTTCTGCTTCAATCAACTGTCTTTTCTCTTGGCATTTTCTGACAGGGAGATCCTTGTCTTGGCCTATGGCAATTGTCTTTACAGTCAGAAGACATGGATCCACATCTACTGCCATCTTGCGGTGAGGTGGCAGGTGGATAAAGAAATCAAAGCATCTTCATTTGTTGGACGAGTTCACCGTGTTGTTCGGTATCTTTTTTGTTCCCCGAAGCGTGGAGAATTGGGACCGATTTTGATGCCTAAGCAGACGGGCATCTGTCACGGACTAACATTAAGCCGGTACGAGCAATATGAAACTGTAAACATTCCATTGTTGGCAAGTTCGTGATAGGCATCTGCTTTCATCAATCCTGTCTGTATGTAAAGGGAGAACCGGTGTGAATGACATACTCGTAGCATCCTTCATCATCATCAGTGATGAAACCCCCATCCTGCTGGAACTACACCCTTCATAAGAAGACAACCTGTTTCAACATGCCCATGTGGTACCGATCCTTACTGTATCTGCAACATCATCCAGTAGTCGCTTCTCACTACGTCTCTTGCAGATGAGGAAGGAGTCCCTCTGATCTCAGTAAAGGGTCTGAAGTTGATGGGTGCGGGCGTAACGAGTCTAGTATGGGCTATCAATGACCAGAAGGTGGTCAAGATCTCGTTGCCTGTTACCGGCAACGCATATGTCGACAACCAGCCGCTGCAAGACATTTAGGTTGAGCGAAAGGTCTATCAGGGCTTGGGTTAGCACCCGCGAATTTGCAAGTTTATCTCTTCTGTGGATCGCGGCATTGTCTTGGAGAGACTGGGCGACTCTCTGGCGAAGCATCTTCTGGCGCTTCGCAAGGAAGGAATTATTACGCCGCTGGTAGATGCGTTCAGATGGTCTCGCCAAGCAGCTCAAGGCCCCGTGTATATCCATCAAAGGGAGTGATTCAAACTGATGTGGGATGCCACAATCTTCTTCTGGACTCCAACCGTGATATCAAATTCTGCGATTTTGCCGGTTCCTCCATTGATGGAAGTGAAGCAAGAGTTGCTCATAAGCATCGATTTCAGAGATGGGGAAGAGTTGAAGAACCTGTAGTGTCCTTTACAAACGATCTATTTGCTCTGGGAGCAACAATCTACCAAATTTGGACTACGAAAGGACCCTACGAAGAGGAGTCAGAAGAAGTAGTGGAACAATGTTACAAGGACCATCAATTTCCGGACGTGAAACATCTTCCAGTGGCTCACGTTATCCAGAAATGCTGGAGGGGCCAGTACGCCTCTGCTGATGAGGTAGCTCGTGATCTTGGTAGTATGTGAGAACAACGGGATGGTGCTTGAGGAAGACCCCGGATTCTCCCTGTATGTCTGTATTGATATGTCATGTTAATCAGAATTTCCAGTTATTGCTGCTCTTGTATCAGAACAGCTATTACTATTTATCTTCTTTTTGGGTTTCTCCGATTTATTCTGGGTTAACGGATGTCTGATGGGCTTGGAAACAGACAGTATTCATCCTAATTTGGTTTGAATAGCGGCCGCAGCAATAAGATCGACCAGACTTTTAGGCCCGGTGTTGTCCTGGAGATCCAGGAAGAAGGCCAGAATAGCACAGTAGTGAGAAAATGCTTCATCGGTGAATTGATTCTATCAAGGCGTAAATATGCTCATAGCCTTCATATACTATGCATAAATGACAGGAATCCATTCTTAATGCATGCGAGAGTTCTGAGACAATTTTAATAACCCAGCAACTTATTGACCTGATTGATAAGTCCCTTTCCTTCTGCGCGCCGTTTGAGATTCTGAGCTAGTATCTTCAAACTTCGTTCGTTGTAATGGTTCGAGTTGCCACTAACATGCGGCGTGATGATGACATTCTTAGCCTTCCACAGCGGATGTTCTGCAGGTAGTGGTTCGGGGTCTGTGACATCCAGAGCAGCACCTCGAATCATTCCTTCATTCAGAGCAGTGATCAGATCATCTGTATCCACTACCGGTCCCCGCGCGATATTGCTGACAAACGCTTTCCTCTTGCTGAGGGTCTGGAACTGTTCTTTGGATATCATCCCCTTTGTTAATGGCGTGAGGGGTGTGGTGATGACCAGTAAATCGAGATCGGCAAGGAAGTCATTTAACTGATCGCGTCCATAAAACCATCGCGATGGAATATCGCCATTCGGGTCCCCTAGGCCTTCTTCAACGAACGAGTCGTCTTTTCTGGCTTCTGGCGTTCCTTTCTCGCGTAGAGTAAATACGTAAACGTCCATTCCGAGGGCCTTAGCTAGTCGTCCACATTGACGGCCAATAGCGCCGTATCCGAGGATGCCCCTGTATTGTATTAGCTGTGTTGTTTCTCTCTTTCTTTGCTTCGTGTTCTGCAAGTGGTTTTGCCTGGTCAATAATGAACTCACACCCGCAGCCCAACAGCATCCTCCGTATCTTCGTCCGACTCAGGCGTAACCCAAGTTCCTGACTTTTGGTTCTCCCAGAATTCGATTACTGCCTAACCATTAGAGAGGAATAGCACCTAAATAGAGTCCTCATGAAATGAGTCACTTACAATGATGTTGGAAACTCAGAAAAGTCGCAATGACCCATTCAGCAATTTGGGGCCTGAAATCCTATTAGCTCACGGCGTCCCAGACAAATATATGGCTCCCACACTCACGGATGAACACCACTAGCCGTACAAAATGCAACATCTGTCTCCTTAAATATCGGCTTGTCCATTACATGATTGCACCCTGCGCTGAGAAGCTGCACATATCGTAGATTCGGCGCTTGTTCTTTTGCGGGGAACCATCTCCATGTGAACAGTACGGTGACTGTTTTCCAGATTTCAGGTGATATACCAGCCGGGACAATGGTGTCATCTCTGTTAGTTTTATGTGCGATGACTCGAATACCGGGACTGATCGTAGGGAGAGACTCCAGGAATGATGTCGGTGGATCCCATGGCACTAGGATGAGAAGGACTTCAGGGTTCTCTCCGGTCATGGTTTTTACTATGTCTGTAAATATTGGAAAGGAGGGGAGAGCAAAGCAGAGGTTCTGACTCAGATATTTTTGTCACTTCAATGTTAAATTATTAAAGACTTTCTCAACAGAGTACTCGGCTGATACTAAACAGTCTGACTAACCTTATAGGGAAAGTAGAATGAGAACGCCATTGTGAGCCAATGAGAGCTAAGAATTTGATGCCGATGCCGCATTTTGATTGGAAGCCGAAGATCTCCGATATTAGGGCCTCAATATCGATTTACGACCCGCGTCTTATCTCTGCTCTTATCAGGAGGGGCAATAATGGAGACATGTATGTCACAAGCTCTCTCATAAGAAAATTTCTGGGTGTTGTATGTTTAACATATAGTACACGGGATTTATATGAGCTAATACTAGAAAGATACAGGTGTGATCCCATGATATTCCAGAATAAAGAAATGAGCATTGAGAGTTGATTGGCTCGCTATTATACATAGTAGCCCCAGGGCATCCCCCATATCCGTCTGTCAACAAAGATGGTCCCCGTCATTCAGGCCTTTGATGTCTCCTGTTCATCAGCTTTCCGTTTTCTGAGCTTAATAATCTGGAGAATTTCGGTCCAGAAACCAACAGGGGGATCTTGGACGCTCATAGCTTCTTCATATGCTGCCAATATAGGAGCTTCCCAGATAAGATCGATTTCTTTTGGTCCCAGGAACTTAGTGCGCTTAATCAACTTCCATCCCACGAACAGAGCAACTGAAACAAAGACCATCATATAATATGTCAAAAAGCTGTCCACGTTCCAGGGCATGAAGCTTGAATAACCATAAGAACCAACAACTAATATCATCCATACTAGGCCGATGTATCCGCACCATGGTTGAAACCGGCCTGTGTAGGGAAGGGTTGACCGATCGAGACCTTGCGCCTTGCATGCTCGATAGAAACAGATATATGTGACGCACATGACAATGTAGGTGATGAGGCCTGAAGCAGTCGCGAGGTTGACAAGCCAGCTCAAAACAGTGGCGGAGCCATTGGACACTTGCAAGAAGGATAGGCAAGGGAACGCCATCACTAGAATGAAACAGTATATAGGGACGCCGTTGCTCCAGCACTTAGTCAAGAACTTGGGTGCCCTACCTTCCAGGGCAAGACCGTATAACGCCCTCGTCGCGCAGTAGGTGTATGTGTTACCGGCTGAGAAAATGCTGGTAACCAAAATAGCATTGACAATATGCGGCAACACGCTGATGCTGAGATTCTTCATCGCAATAACGTACGGACATGCTGATGCTGTTCCAGAACCCCCAGAAGCTCCAGAGTAGATGGCGACTAAAGTCGGGTCGTTGTAAGCAAGGACAATTCCGCAGCAAATTGCGCTACCAATAAAAAATACCCCGAATCGCCAATACATCGTTTTGAACGCGTTCTTGACGTAGATGCGCGGATGTTTCGCTTCTGCAGCGACGATGGAGACGTATTCTGGTCCGACGCACGTAAACGACGCGGTCCAGAGAGCAGCTAGAAAGCCTTCAAATCGTCCGAGACTACCAGAACCCAGATATTCGGCGAAGGAACCGGGGTTATTCCAGTAGCGGAATCCGTACGCGTCACCTTTGGGGTTGCCCCCAATCATAGTCACGAAGGTGAAAGCGAACAGTATAAATATGAGGAAGATTTTGCCTCCAGAGAGCCAGAATTCTGATTCACCGTATACTTTGATAGCCAGCACATTCGTGATACTAGAATAGAATTTAGTATCGAGATTCACAGAATAGAAGTATAGGCGCATAGGGGCTTGAAAATAGACCAAGTCGCATTGGGCGGTCAGGGAGTAAGATCTTACGCATAAAGAACAATACACGCTACACAAATAGCCACGACTGGGATCTTGTCACTCCAAAAAGATAGAACCGTGTTAAGAGCCGTGATTTCGAAGGGAATGATGATAGCTTCGTAGAAGAAGAAATTCCAGCCTGCCATGAAGCCGAATGCTTCGTCGACCCATTTCCCCGCCAGGCGCACGAAACCACCACTGACGGGCATGTAAGTAGACATCTCAGCCATACAATTGTTTACACATGCCAGCATCATGCAGTAGATGAAGAATGCTAGGAATAAGCTGGCTGGTCCCGATTTTTCGAGAGCACTTCCAATGGTGATGAACAGGGCGGTGCCGATCGAGCCCCCAATAGCAATGAGCTGGATTTGTCGGTTTCCAAGTCGTCGTTGAAGGCCATTGGAGACCACAGAGACGGAGCCTGGTGCAACATCGACGCCTGATGTCGGCTCTTGGGAGAGTTTGATCTGGTCAGCTTTGTCGAGTGATACGACATCAGCATGTTGCTTCGAATTTGAATGAGACATGATTGGTAACCATCTGCAAGGAACCCTATTATCATAGAGCAGTAAAATAGAATAACAGTGTATAGCTCAAGTCGCTGGAATTGTCTCGGTATAAGTTGTTGACGGCAGACTTGTCCTCTCTATGATAGGGCTGAGAGAGCTATACAATCCAGAGCAACTCATTGGAAGAAACTACGGGGCAAGATCCCTCGGGTCATCCTGCTTGAAATGCGTGGCAAAGCGAATGCTCTCATTTATATTTCTCAATTAGGTATGGTGTTGATTACCTTTGCGTACTCTCTTTGGCTGATATTATCCATAGAGAATGCGTTATCAAGATAAGGATGAGATCGCCGCTCTCCGCTCATTAGGGTATTTTGACACCAACCGAGTAAAAAGCCGAACGGTTCCCATTTCCATTCTAGGGAGTGAAAAGTAAATCCAAAATAGTTATAGCATTCCCGCTGTTCTTATCTGGTGTGCAAATGCTTAAGTTAGATTGTTTCTAGGCATTGTCCCTGGTTGTGGGAATCTTTCACTATTGGCAGCTGATAAGAATGGTTTGATCTCGGGCCCCTAGGGGGTCCAGTAGTAGTCTCCTACACCTCCGGATCAGAGCTTAGTCAGCGGCACCACGGGTAGTTAGATAGCCAGCTTGAGCTCCCTAGATAGTTCCCTCAATCAAGCAATGACAAGAACAGGCATCTATTAGTGGACTTGGAGTCTTTTAAGTTTTATTCCTTATCATTAAGTCGATATCTGTCGAATCCTAGGGCACAGAAGCATAGCAGCTATATTGACTATCTGAAGTGCTAGATGAACTACTAGCTATCAGTCAAGCTTGCTTGCTTGAAGACTAAATCTAAGGGGGGGTTGACCCATATTTAACCCCTAATCAGACAAAGAAGCTGGATACTAGTGATCTAGTAGATTCTATGGTATTCAAAGAATCTGCCACAAACAGCGATATGACAGGTCACCTATGTAGGTAATCTCCTGGCGCCGACAATATCTACCTCTTCAGAGCAACTTTATCCCTGAAATCCATTCACCTTCTAATATTGATTCCATGCCAGAGACTAAAGAAAACGCTTGTATATACTACATATTTGATCGCATGCTCTACATAATTGATGTTGGATGTTTCAATGTATGCAGGGCAAGTCCCATATCGGAAATTACAGTGGTGCGTTGAATACCGTAGTAGTGCTGCATTTTCTAGCCATGTTTACTCTATCTGTATGCATGTATGTACTTGGGAATACCTCAGGCGAATTTTGTAGTCGTCGTGTTGATGTAGTCTTTCGTGCCCGTAGAAATGATATCTTCCTCCAGATATATTTCCCGATCATGAGCTTTCATCACCCTCTTAGTCTGTAATTTCAAGAAGACACATTCATAGTGTATCAATTACCCTTGGAATTAATAAGGAGAATTCAATATTCGCAAGAAGAGGATTCATTATAAGTCTCGTAACACGTCAGTGTAGCTTAATAGGAGAGCATGTATGTATGCTCGAATGAACCTGATAGTCTCTTCGAACGAGTCATTCAATAAGCTCAACCAACATAGCATCCAGGAATTGTTTCTGTTCTTCTACGAAATTCCTAACGCCGGGCGTATCGAATGGTCGACAAGAACGCTGACGTTCGCGTAGCCGTTTCAACTGGTCCCGAAACCGCTCCTCGAGTACCTCTAGTCGATATTCTGTATATTGGATGTACAGATCTGACCTATCGCTGATGGGACGAGAGCCTGTAAGAACGGTTTGGTCACGGATAAATGGCGATTTGGGTCGGAATGCAGTGACCATGCTGATACGTTCCCGGCCTCCATGCGCTGCCAACGCTTGATGCTCAATATATCGGCCTTGCATAACAACGCCGGTTCCCTGTAGAAGCACATATCAGCTGAAATCATCCGATTTTTCATGTGCTATCTTCAGTCAAAACGACATACCATTGTTGGTCCTCGAACTTTCGCTATCTCACCGTTGCCCGTCCGGACGGCCGTCTCGCCTCCGACCATTCCGGTGCAATCGGAGAGCATGACCACACAGACGAAAGCATAGCTGTCAAAGTGCCAGGCAAACGCTGGTATATCAGTTTCTTTATATGACTCCCCAGTCTGCACAATTTCAGAGGGAGCTTCCTCATTGATCGATATATTAACGTGCCCGATCTCGAGGTCGAAAGCAGGAACCAATTCAATTCCAGCGACCTTGGACACGGCATCGAGGACTTCTGGACTCCTCCATGCATCACAAATAAACGGAGCGCGTCTATTGGCTATGTTAGCAACCCAACCGAAGTACCTATTACAGCATGTACAGAATAAATGCGGTATAACTGACGATGCACCATAACCCCTTATCATATTTGTCGCAAAAGTCGACGAATACTGACAGTTTGCAAGTACCGGTTGGCTAAAGAGCTCCGCCCTCATCTGTTTGATCGCCTCCTCAGTGAAGATGGAAAAGGGTTCCGAGATGGCGTTGGACGAAATTCCAGCCCCGTCGAGGCCAATTTCTTTCATTGTGGTAATCTTGGCTGGAGGTACGATGTTCAGATGTCTCTTAGGATCGAAGGGGACCCTTTCAGTTGCCCGCGCTTCATCGATCAGATACTGAGGCAACTTTTTCGTTGGGCGAGTTGGTTTTGTGGTCTTCGGGCCAACCACGGTTGGTGGTGCTCTTGGTGCCAAAACTGCTGCGGTAGCCATATCTTGATCGTAGTATAAGTCTGCTTGATAGATTGAGAATGATCGAGATTATATCTCGTAACGTTACTGGATCAGCTACCGATTTGTTCTGAGGAACCTCCTGATGATAGTAGATGAGATGACAGACATCAATCTATATATCTCCACAGCCTGCGTTTCCATCAGAAAGTTGAGAATATCAACATGGTGCTCTCGAGCGGACAGACCAAGGAGGTACCACCCGTTTCGTCTATAACTTTGAGCGATAAGGCGCAGAGAGACCAATTATCGAACTGGTGTAGCCATTACTACGGATATTATAGATAAAAAAGGATATAAGATCCGCCTATTATTTAATATTTTGATCTTTTTATTAGATAGGTATTTCTTTTGTCTCCCGAGTGCGGGGAATATAAAGACTCTCATTTTGGTTTCCTAATTTGGTCAGTGGCTTATCGCCAGTTCCTAGCTTTAACCACAAGTCAACGCGAAGGAAGAACTTTGAAATTGTTTCTATTTTTATCATCTTCTTGTCATTTTCAGCCAGACAGCATCTATTTATTCTAAATTGGTCACCGTTTGCATGAGAATCCGGGGTGGACATTTCTGATCGAATAGAATGGCCAAGACTTGGTCATGAACACCAACCGCACCATCTCCACCTTCTGTGGTGGCCCCCCAGCTTATCTCGCACCGACCTTATCTCTTCTCAGGCTTATCGCAGTGACATCTTGGGACGCAACTGCATCTCGGATTGAGTGAATTCTTTGCTTGGAATATCGTCAGGGTCACAGGAGATGAACATGTCCATGTAACATGCCCAGCGATGGCCCGCCAGAAGCGTCCCTATGTCCCGAAGGTGAAAGGTATGTCCGATGAAACCTAAGAATAGTCATATGCATCGGCCCTCTTATCTCATATATTGGAGCAGGCTGTTACGAATGTTCACAACGTCGGGTTCACTGCGACGGAGCCAAACCTCACTGTCGTAAATGCACTTCAAGAAACATACAATGCAGTGGCTTTGGGGTCCGCTATCGGTTCTGCCAAGATGTGGTGTCGAAGAGCAAGACTGTTAAGAGAAGGAAACTTTCATCTACTCAACCGTATGAAGCGTTCTTTGTAAGGTACTTTGTTATGCCTAATAGAAGTCTGACATGCACAGGTCAACGACCCCCCGGGATAATGCAGAAGAATTGATAGAATTCGATCAGCGCAGGTTTGATAGGCACCACCAATTAAGCCGAATAATTGTCAAATCGACCTCCTCTTGCAATTCAACCCACACAAATGGCCGCGATGGACACCATATTACAGGGCCAGATGACATAACAGAATATGTCCCTCATCCAGAAACATGCAGCGCTGGTGATGATCTGAGTACCATGGAGGTGTCACTGATGCCAAGCTTGAGCTATATTGATTCATCCAAGGAGTTTCTGATGACATACTGTGAGTCCTATCCGGCAAATCTGCTGAAATGAAACAGAGAATGTTAATAACGACTCCAAGTCTCCATCAACATTGCTCCTGAAATGGTCGTAATTGATGACGACCACAACGGGTTTCGATACTTGATCCTACCCATCGCATGCGCCGACGAACTGGTCATGGACGCTGTGTTGGCAGTGTCCGCATTTCATCTGTCTGGGACTGCTGGGAGTCGAGAATTTGTCGATCCCACAAGACTGTATACGCGCGCAATCCGTCGACTCCAGGAAAGAAAGAATCTAAGTGAATACGATCTGTCCACGAAACAGTTTCTTTTCGTTACAATTATCGTCCTACTAGTCGGCGTCATGATCACCGGTTGCTCCGACTTTCCGATAGTTTTCCAATTGTTAGAATCGGCCCTTGATGTAATAGGAGGAGAGTCTGGACTTGGTGATGGGGAACTCTCCCAGTTTATAATACGACAGATCCACAAGTACGATGCCCTATATGCATATCCATGCCGCTTCTTGGTATTTGCAGAGCAACTAACCTTTTCAAGGTGGCGCGTCTACGCCGCACCACTGCTGAGCCAGGATGCCGGGGTGCAAAGTATCCTCTCAGGAGCCCAACAGAGCTTTGGCTGCCTAGAGTACTACCGACGCTTGCATCCACACCACTCGTCTACATTTAGCCTGATTGCCAATCTCAGACAACAAGCTTATGACATCTATTTGCAGCGTGCGCTGCTTGGGCAGATGGATAGCAAGACCTCGACAGAACGCATAGAACGCTTCAAGGTAATGATAGAATCATTTCCTGATAATGCTCCAGGTGAACAAAGCCTTATCTGGGCATGCTTCATCGTTGGGTCTGAAAGCTACACGCCAGAGCATCGGCTTTTTTTCCAGAACTGGTTAGAGCAGCAGTATTATCGCAATGGCTTTCTCAACATCCCGGTAGCTTTGAAGTTGCTGAAAAGAATCTGGGCGCGAGAGGCTCATGAAAATTGGACAACTCTTCTTCCCGAGCCGCAGGTCTTAATCATGTAGGCTGGGGAAGGACCAACTCCTGATGCAATGAAGAATTATATGTGTTTCAATATTCCGCTCCGTCATATTCTGAATAGACATACTACAGTTCAGTTTTTGCTGTCTGCCCAAGCGTTACAATCACTGGAACACAAGACACATTCTATGTAGTCCTTTCCCTCCCTAGAACACTATTTTCCAACGAGATGGATGTTTCATTATGCGGTTGCATACACAGAGTCACACTTCATGTAGTGACCAATCACCATAACAGGCGCCAAGGCACCCGACTGTATCGCTCATGCTTCCTAGAACCTGCATCCATATTGAATCACATCGTCAGATGTTCCAGTACTACCCTAAACGTTCATGAGGATACAACTTGCTCCATTCTTCCTCACAGTCACCGTTGATAAACATGTGGGGAAATTATATCCATAGACGAGCATTGTCGGAAATAAAATCGCGTGATCATTATTATATTGCGTGGAAGTCAAATTTAGCAACTAGATTCCAAATTTAGGAATGTAATAGAAGTGGCGAGACAAATTTTGTTCCTAGCAGTGCCGTCCTGCACAATATATAGTTCAAATTAGGGCACTCATAATGCGTCTGCATCAGAGAACACTAAGCCACTACAAACAAGAAAGTTCTATCATGGGAGCCTAGTGGTTAGATTTATGAAAAATCTCTCAAATTCCCTTCGGTAAAATCAACATTCTTAACGACAGAAAGCAGTATCTTGCTCTTTCCATTCCATCTCGATGGTCGCGCCAACTCAGCCACGGCCCGTTGTAAGCGGATAGGCATGGCATGTCCTGAGGTTCTCATAGGCCAATTCTGCTTAAAGCTCCCTTTACTACCCGAGAGCTGACGGAGCCCCGCGAATATTAATTGCGCAGCATGTGGATACCCTGCTCTACATTCTACATTTCTTATTACGCTCAATCATCTCTCTTCTCTTCAAAAACCTTTAGCAAAACCCAGGACAGGATAGAAGTCCAAAATGACATCTTCAAAACTTTCACACTTGAAACCCGAACCAGAACGCGACTCCAACATGCTCTCTAAAGCCTCCGCGTCCGCTCCCTCCCCGCACCTCCTCTCCGCGCTGTTCACATCTCTCTCTCGACCGTCTCGACCATGGCGTCTCACGCGCACGCTTCGCAGTGATAATCCAGCTGAGATCAATGGCCAATTGATGGGGACAGCGACCTTTACACCGCTGAGAGGAAGGTCTACTACCAATACCGATGATGGTGACCTCGCCGGCGCGAGAGACATGCTCTATAGAGAAGAAGGCGAGATGCCAGGCACTGTTATCCGGGGAATGGCGGGGTTACGATGGACGAAGAAGTATATCTGGCGATTACGGAAAGATGAGGCTGGTATTAGTGTTTGGTTTGTGAAAGTGGGAGGGCCGAAGGCGAAGGCGAAGATGCAGTCGGATCAGAACCAGAACCAGAACCAAGAGCCGGAGGATGAGCCGGATTATCTATTTCATGAATTCGAATTCTGTGATTGTTCAGCTTCTGAAATGGAAATGGATGCACTGTCCGCAAAAGAACAGGAGCAAGATCCGTCGTCAGAATCAATACTCGTTACCCCGCCTACTCCACCTCTCCCTACCTCGACCTCACCAACAACAACTATCCTGACTGCTCGGGGAAACCATCTCTGCATCAATGACATGTATCGTACGGCGTATTCGTTTCGGATCGTACCAGAGACGGGTGAGGTGCTCAGCTGGGCGAGTCGGCATGTCGTGAAGGGTCCGAAGAAGGATCAGGATATTGTGAATCTGTATAGTTTGGAAGAGTAGTCCAGATGTGGACTATAGTATAGGAGTGTGGAGATGGTCTAGAGCGAAGAGGATGGAGCAGTCCAGGAAGGACGATGCATCGATAGATACCCTTGTTTTACGAATGTGATGGGAATTTGCTATACTGATATGATGCATTGTGGATATTGGCATCTTGGATGGCAGGCCCTGGAAAACCACTATTCTCCACTCTTGTGAGAGATGAGTGCAATTGAGATAGACTCTGCTTATTATCATATCATATCATGTTATATCATCGCTATATAGAATATAGATCATTAGGATAGATATGTACAGAGGCACGGTTTATCTAACCATGCAGAGTACTTACATTCCTAGTTTCCCTCTCGAACCTATGCTTTCTACAACGTGTAGATAAAGTCGGGTCGTTTATCGCCCAACAGCTCGATCTCGTGCGGGCTCAGTCCCTCGATCCAGTGGTCGCGCTCTCCCCGCCGCCGCTTGCGGTTCTCGATCCGCAGCAGGATATATTGTAAGACGGAGCCGCCGAAGAGGAACAGAACAAGATAGGCTAGGACGGTGCCATGGCCAGGGTAGAAGCGGGGCGCGTCCTCACCGCGGTAGATGTTCGAGGATACGACACCGTTGAGATTACCCCAGCCGATGACGAAGCCGATGGTCACGCCGCGTTTGTAGACTCCTATCATGAATAATTAGTGACTGACCAGAGATCAATAGTTGAGTATGAGAGGAGGGCTTGCCTTCGGAATTGTTGCTGGTCCATGCAATGGTGTTAGAGATGGCCGGGTAGATGCCCATGGCGCCCAGGAATGTGCCAGCATACCGAGTGCCGGGCGTCTCAGCGCCTAGCAACATCGCAAAGCCAACGATGCCAATGATTGAAACGCCGATATTGCAAAGCCCTCTCTGACGTGTGCGGTCTGCGATGAAACCGATCAAGATGGTAACAATAGCCGCGGCTGCGTACGGCGGGACACTAAGAAGTTGAGCCTTGATGGACGAGTATCCTACTCTCAGTTAGATATTATGGCGCGGAATTCGACTCATAGTCAGATACATTACCCTATCACAAAGGGTCAGCGTATACTCACAGACTAGGATATGCTCGACTTACTAGTTCCTTGATAATAGTAGGAATAAAGAGCGAGAATGCGTAGAGTGAGCCATCACATCCCATGTAGATGATGGCCCCAGTATAGGTCTTCCAATCCTTAACACTGGCCCAGAAGTACGACATCTTAAACTCCTCATGCTCCGCACTGGACTGTTGATCGGCAGCAAGACGTCGTAGCACCCGCTTCTTGTCCGCCTCGGACAGGAATCTGGCCTCGTCGGGAAAGTCGTGAACCATCCAGAACGACAAAACACCGATGACGATGGTAGCAAGTCCTTCAAGGATAAAGATCCAGGACCAGCCCTTTTTACCGCCGATTCCGTCCATTTGAGCGATAGCAGCCGCGAGGAGGCCGCCGAAGCTTCCAGCCACAGCAGCGGCACTGAAGAAGATTGCTATAATTTCGCGTTAACAATGATCAAAGCAGTTGCAAACGAAGGTTAGTTGGGGAAAATTCGCTTACCCATTCGGACACCAAACTCGGAACGCTTGTACCAGCAGGACAAATAATACCCAATGCCAGGGAACAGCCCCGCCTCTGTCAGACCCAGGAACCACCGTGCCGCCATCAGGCCGGAGAAATTATGCACGAGGCCCATGGTAGTCATGCATATGCCCTAGCACAATGCTTCGTCAGTGGGTGTTATATCGCATGTTATGATTCGATGGTGGTACCCAGAGAGTCATAATGATAGGAATGAAGATGCTGGGACGCAATCTCTTGAGGAGCACATTGGTGAGAGGCTCGAACACCGAATATGAGATAAAAAAAATTGTCAGAGTCAAGTTATACTGGGAATCGGTCATATGGAGGTCTTCCTGTAGACCGTCGATCTTTGCGTTTCCGATGTTGGTGCGATCAAGAAAGGATGCCAGATAAAGTAAACAGAGCCATGGGATCAGCATCAAATCCAGTTTCCAGACTAGTTTACGATCCTGAGACAGGTTAGTCCGCTGCAATGGTACGACAAGGAATGTTGAGAGAAGAGCCTACAATTTTAGCCTTTTCTTCGTCACTCAATCCATCATCGGGATCATCTATGAACTCCGCCCGAGTTGCTGTAGGCTTTGACTCCAGGTCCTTTTCTAGCTCTGAAATCCTGCGACCATTGTCCGCACCAGACTTCTGCGTTTTCTCCATGACGGCTGCTTGGTCTCCGAGAGAGGCGTGGAGGATATTGGCAGTCCGGGAGCGAAGCTAGGGGGCCAAACGGCGCGGGGAACATGAGCTCTTTAACTCTGCGCTGCTTAGCTCCTTAACATGCGGACGCATTGCGACCAATTTCTGCGTCATCATGGTACTGGCTTGATAAGAAGAAGCATAGATTACGCCCGATGACTGCAGCCTATCATCCCACAGGGATTCCTGGACCTGGTCAGATTCCGTGGTCCAACACAAGCTCATTCTGGATATCTTGGCTCACCGAAACTCTCCCCGTGGGGACGCTAAGACCTTGCATTGACCGTCAGACCTCTTAGCAAGTCAGCTGGCCAGCGCGGGGAAGCGGGGTTGGATTTTTAAGCAGAATTGAAAGGATCGGCATAGGATGTCCATAAATAGCGGGCTCTTCGGATGCAGCTCGCGGCTGTACTCTACCGGGGAGCACAGGAACTCAGGGGGATATTCTTCTATCTTTTGGAAATACCAGTTTAAAGAGTTCCCGAGCTGTCAAAAATGCGGCATCAATTTCTTTGTCGTGGAAGTAGAACGATCATACGCAATCCGTATTCTCTCATGCACTCTCCATAACCGGGGAGTAGCCCAGATCTAGCCATCCGTGAGGTGCCTATGTGGCACACCGGTGAGCTTGGAAAAACGCCTTAACGAAGGAAAGACGTTGTAAGATACTGGCTCACTGTGCTGGTTGACTAAGGAGCTAGATGGGGGCCAGAGCGGACCCGTAGATACTGGCCAGTATGCCGGTTGCCACAAGTGCCATCGATCTGTGAGAGGCAGGGTAACTAGGTCCATTTAACTGGTGAAAAATCCGTCCAAAGATTAGCGAATATTATCGTTAATTGGTGACCTCGACGACGAGGAATGCTCCTTTTTGCTAGCGCCTTCAGTGTCGATCCAGGACGGTCCATGCCAAGGGGTTTTCTTACTATAGAGAGTAGTGATTGTGTTCGCGGGGCTGAGGTCAGATGTAAATTATCCTGATATTGTAAGCTGGTTATATTAATCCATAATACCTCTTCGTGGATGTCCGAAGCAACAGACGACCATCTTGAACCGGCCCCGTTCTTTTTGCTCCCATCTTCCCCGCGGGGAGAAGGAAGCGGAGAAGGTTTGGTACCTAGCCCTTCTTGGCATCGGCATCGGCCCGCCACTACTCAACCAGAATATTCTCTTGTGCATTTGCGCGATTCCAATAAAGATCTGAAGCTAGAATTTTCGAACCTAAGAATACGTTTCGTGCTAAACATGCGAGTTAAGTCTCAATAACTTGTTACTGTTGGAGTTTCTAAACACGAATTCTTCCCGGGTGATACATAGATTTGGTGTCATTTTCTACAGTGATCTCTTGACACAGCCTAGGAAAAGCCAGGGATAAAAGAACGCAATAGAGAGCAAAGAGTGAAAATGTGCCATGGATGGCGATATCACAAAATGATCCTGGGCCGCATTCTTCAAATGTCGAATTTAAAACCCGCCTAACACGACTGCCTGGTCATGACGAACTGTGTTTCATCGACGGTGGGATTATGGGAACAGCATGATGCTTTGCTCCTCCCGCGTTGTTGGGTCGAGATCCCTGGAAACAGGGCCTCTGTAAAACTCATGTTCGACGGATCTCGTGATGGGGTGTCCACTTTGCTGCTTGAAAGCGGAGGTGCTTTGGTTTTCATGCTCTTCCGACCGAGTAAACAGACGTGTTTGGATGTTTGAAGCTTCTGGGGCAGATTCCGGGGCGAAGGAGGGTATTCTGGGTCATCCCTCACAGCTTTCTATCAAGGGCATCACGGCCCCCAGAGACGACTCGTGCACGGCCGCGAATCGACCTCAAGAAGTTTCTAACCCTAGGGCTGCCTCGATTGCCTGCCGTAAGACTAAGACGTGACATAGAAGGATCGATCCCTAGATTTTCCTCAAGGAGCTCTTCGTGTGACGACGCAATGCCGCTGGGCCCCAAAGTTGACAGTAAGGTTTGGGGCTGTTTATTTAATCAACTTCCTCAATCATGACAACGGTAGGCTATTTTTTAGAAAAATTTACTCACCTCGAAGAAATGCTTTGGATCAGTCATGTCACTAGCTACTTCGCTGGCCATGAATTGCATGAAAAAATCAACATCTTTCATTGCTTCTTTTGTGGAAGAGAAGATGTAAAAGCTGCTCTTCCGAATGACCATTCCTTTCTCATTGCTATGTCCTTGTATTATCTGCGCCTTTCTTCTTCCGAATAACGAGAAATTTATTACCTGTGAGAGCGAGATTTGTTAATGGCAATGCCCGGAAAATCAAAGAGAAAGTAATGTTAGGTTTCAACCTACAGGTACAACACTGTGGTCCTCGTAGTCGGCGTCCGCTAGTTTTGTGATAATCGCCGCTGCGATTGATACAAGCTCCGCTTAAGAGTCTCTCATCGGGGTCGCATCCTAAAACTAGAGTGAACATAACATGTGAGGATCCCGTCTCTGTGGTCCATGCGTCGCCAGGTGCCTATTCTCATGAGCTAAAAACGGGTCCATCAAATTCAGCATTGATAATGGAATGGGAGAAATCATTGTGGGGTTTTGACTCATTTATTATTAGCAAGATAAGAAAAGTCATAAAGTGGCTGGGTGCTTCTCGACTTACGCAGGGAGCCAGCGAGTGAACCTCATCAAACTCGGTGAGAATTCCACATCTTCTTTTACCACACGCCGAAATGTCCTAAAGGACCACTGCATCACTGAAGACAAGACTTCTGCGCTATCTCAAGGAGTTCTCTCATAACGTGAGGGCCCTTGAAAATATCTTTGCTGTGCTTCAAACTCCGTCCTGGTCAGATCATCGCGAAGGTCCGGAGGAGGTAGGCGTGCAAGAGGATGTGGTTGAAAGAAGACAGGTAGAATGGAATTCAAATAAGTGCCGTCGCTACCCAGATGCAAGTCTTGGTGGTCTATTTTCAGTGACTCGAAAAGGTCTCTCTCGATCTGAGTACTGGTGCAGTGTCCCTCTATGATGTCGTAAACCTCATCCATACCTTCGACAGCCTTTGCGTGTCCTGCCTTTTTGCTTTCCACGCTTCTTCGTTCGAAAAGAGAACGAATGCGAAGAGACATTTTGGAGGATGAGTTGTGCTCCAGGGAGATAGAGTTGGCGTAGGAAGAGAATGCGGAGGTCAAGAGCTTGCGTCGAGAGACATTGTCTCCCTGTTGCCTAAGCGATATATGTGGTCACCACAACACACTACAGCTACCTGAGCACCATATATGGCTGAGATTCTGTTGTACTATGCCTAAACATAAAGACTAAGTTTCTCTGTCTCGAAAAAAAAATTAGGATTATTTTACTCATCTATCTGAGCTCCATGGTCCGACCAATTTTCGTCCTGATTGGAGCTTGTTTAGGCGAGATCTATTATATTACAAGAATTGTGTTGTTAGATGCCTATTATATGCTTGCCGTAAATACAAATTTTGGTGTGCAATATCAGTACAGGACTAGATCTAGCTCCAATCTATGACGTGTCTATGTAAGGGCCCTTTTTTGAGAATTATAACACTTACGCAGGTGCTTCCCTTGTGAATCGCATTAACTAGTTACTGGAAGTTGGAAGTAGTCAATAAATATTTTGGCTAAATTATAAATTCCACGATTGAAACATAGTCATGTGGATTATTTGGATTAAATCCACACAGGAAGAATTTAAAAGCACAAAAAAATTGAAACAGAAAATAGTATAGTTTCAAGTGCTGTCTTCTGCAATCGCCTACGTTGGTATACTCGTTTACCCCCAGTAATCTTCTTAGTACGTGGGTATGGTCCACATATGGCAGTGGGGTGACCGCGTGCTATTCCAGGGAATCCCCTATAATCTTGAAGCTATTCAGACCTATCCGATTTCTTGCTTCTACCATATGTTCTGGCAGAATATTATTAATATCCCATGATCTGCGCCACACTACTAACAACATTACTAGGGGTAAACCAAGTATATACGTACTGTTGCGATCACGGAGACATCCAGGGAAACCAGAAATGTCGCGATCATGAGACCGGTCAAAATGCTGTGGAGATTTATGCCCCTAAGGTGCTGTGGTTCTTGCTGTGTATGAGTCAGTTCGACAACGTTGTCTTCTTCTTTCGTCTCGATATTCGAAGCCATGGTGATAATGTCTGCAGCAGGAACCCTCGGCAGTCAATGGAGGCCAGATCATCAGAGATGGGAGAACAGTCCGTATTTAGTCTCTATCAAGCATCAGGAGCTGCATTTATATATCCCTATCCTGATCGTCACTTAAAGAACCCCTTTCTTTCGTTATTGGCACTCAATAAAGGGAGTCTGCGTACTAGAACTAAATAATTTTCCATATGCGGTAAGCGTAAGTCTAGGCATCCAACTCCGACTCCGACTCCGATTCCGACTCCGACCACCATATACTTTGCTACCTGCACTACTGTCACCGTATCCTATTGTCCTTGCTTCAGCAGGCTTACAGTACTACTGCAGTATCTAGTGCACAGCGTATCACTTGACGGTGCATTTACGCTGAGATCACACCTTAGTGGGCTGGTCTCCACATCCATGTCTTCTCTTCGAGAGGCTCCTCTCTAACATGTCTGTAGTGAGATCCTGGGATACCCCTGCTTTTGTTCAGTCCACTACGAGAAATGAACCGCAGGCATACCCCAAGACCATGCTTGCGTGCGTTGTGTTGAATTGAAAGTCAAATGTAATCCTGTTGAGGATTCCAGAACCTGTGAGCGATGTCACAGATTAGGCCGGTCGTGCATCTTTCCAGACAATGTGCGTGGTAATAGACCCAGGTCAGTTCTATTTTCCGTAGTACCGGGCTGCACCAAACTAAAATTTCATTGCTCATACTGGCTCTATAGAAGAAGTCGAATTGATTGTCTACAAGAAAAGGTCGACAATCTGGTTTCCCGACTTGAAAAGGTCAGTCACTCTAGTTCTGGTCACAGAAAAGCGGCCTAAATGCTCATGGCAGCAGGATGTACATGATAATACCAGTGCTCAATTTTTGGAGAACGGCTCTTCCTCAATTGCAGCGACTTCACAGTCATCGTGTACCGGACACGTCACACAGAAGGGTCCAACGACCCGATCTAAGCACGCAGATGATTTCATCTCGATAGGATCATTCACGGCGCGGGAGGCTGATGAGCTTCTAAATAAATTTCGAGAGCATAAAATGCATCACTTCCCCTTCGTTATTATTCCAGAAGGGATGGATGCTTCAGCTCTTCAGCGGGAATCTCCCTTTCTGCTCTTGTATATTCTGACGGCTTGTCTAGAACATGATCCTGTTTTGCAAGATAAACTGGAGCGCGAAATAAGAGACATCATTGGCACTCGTCTAATCATAGAGATGAGAAGGAACATGGACCTACTTCAAGGACTCCTCGTGCATACAGCCTGGTACTACTATCATTGGAGGACCTATCATACGCAGGCATACATGTTGCTTCAGATGGCCATCATGCTTGTTGTGGACTTGGGTTTGGACAAAGACGAGAATTTCAAAATGCAGGCCATACCACTGGATGGTAAAGAGTCCGATCAGTTACAAGGACAGGGGATTCGTCAAACTCCGGCTGGACAAAGGGCTCTGCTGGGATGTTATTATCTCTGCTCCAAGTAAGTGTGTCTGCTGCAGACTATCGTTTGCTCCGTACAATTTTGTCAAAGAATCCAATGACTCATTAAACAATATCGAAGATTATCGATCTTTCGCCGTCAATTAGTCATGAGACACACCAGGTGGATTGATCAGTGTGGAAGAAACTTAGCCTTGAGGGCAGAATATCCTACTGATGCTAATCTCATGGCATATCTGGATGTTCAATCACTCGTTCATCAAACTCAAGTTATGCTGGAGGAAGACTTGAGTGGCCATTTGATCCATAGTCGTCAAGCAGTCTGGCTGCGAGTGTTCGAACTCATGGAAAAGCAGAAAATCGAGGAGAGACTGCTGCCACGCCAGGGCTCAAATGATAGTTGTAAATCTCGCCCCCAAATTCCCATTCATTTGAGATATCTGACTCGCGATCAGGGACTCTACGCTTCGAGCTCAATGCCACACATATACTTGTCCTCGGTCACTCTCTTCGACGGCAGAGAGATGTATTCTATCTTTACGAGATAGGTCAGATTCAAGCTATCACCACTTCAGCACATCGGATAGTTGCGGCTTTCCTTACTGCACCCTTTAGTATCGCTATTCACCTCCCCACATCTTCTTACACTATACTATGGTATGGCTTACTGGTGCTGTCGAAGCTGAGTCTACTGTTTCCAAATGATACGGCTGAACCACTAGGGATAGACAGTCAGAAGATCCGCGATGTTGGGATTGCAATAATGCAAAAGCTTGGGTCATTTTCACAGGGTCGCGATGTTTGGGAGAATTGCAAGAAGGTTATTGGGAGTATGCTGTCGTGGCTTGAAAAGAGCAAGCCTGAGACACGGCAGTCGGTACCTGACAAGGCAGGCCCGATGGCGTTGACCAGAAATGTATCCGACAACACCGGAGACGGTCTCTCCTTTGGCCACTCTGGATCCATTCCATCGTTAGGAGCGAGTGGAGATGTGTATATCGATCAAGACGCGTGGCCGTCGATTGACTTCCCAAGCCATCTGGAACCTGAGGCTTACATTGAAGCTCAAACAGCGATAGATTGGGATGCTAGTCTCTGGGAGGAGATGCTCGAGAACCTTACTTGGTCCAACACATCAATAAACAGTCCATCTGTTTTTCAGTGAAGTTAGAAGATACTGCAATAGATTGCGAGAATTTCTCAGTTTTGTCGATGATTTTTCGTACATATTTCATAACCTGCCTTATAGTACGAAGGAACTTGTAGGTGTTCTGGGACATAGTACAAAACGGAAATAGTATATAATTATTTGAGCTTCATGATACTTGTTTTGCAATGAAACATTCCAAGTTATGATATCAACTGGGCGTAAGATGGTTTGTGGTCGTTCGCAAGGAATTGATATCAATATTGTATGTTGGACTGACAAATTTCCGTCATTGCGAGCATCTCGACTTTTGTCGGTCAAATATCTATAAGACGTATAGTAATAAAATTACGGCGGTACATAACACGGGCCCGCTACCAGAAACGCTGGGAAAAATGTACCCCGCTTTCATTTCAATGTAAGCCACCTTACTCTCGTCGCATCATCAATTTTGATTCTATATCCTCCGCATGTAAAAGAGATCCCTGCTGTTAGTAATTACTGACTCGGGGTTCTGCTATGGAGCGTGTGGGCAGAAGAATGAACTCATTGCATCGCATACGTAGATATAGATTCGTGAGCTCCTCCCGGATAAGGGCAGGGAAACGCTCCTAACGTATATCGAGACTAATTACGTTAAATGAATATATACAATGGCCAAAGTCCATCGTTCCTTTCTAGGCTTCATTTATGTTGCATGGAACAGTCTACTAAACGGAAGTGTTTGCAAGGCCCAGAGCAACGCAAGCTTGGGTATTAGGAACCCTGCCTCTGTTCAGCAAGCAGTTCGGATCGTACTTGGCTTTAATCTCAACCAGACGGTTGAAGTTGTCGGTACTCCAGATCTCTTCTGTGACACTGTGTGGTGCACTATACAAAGTTAACATACACTTCTCCATTTAGCCAAACAGAGGTAACTCACATGTAGTTAGGGTAGTCATAAATCGTAGATACGTTGTAACCGTTCTGGAAGTCGCGCAGATACGCCATCAGCTTCTTATCCTCCGCATGCATAAATTCGATGTTCGTGTCATTGCTCCACTCCCCCGATGTGAGAGTAATGTGGGCGCTTGTCGAATGTGGCCAGGCAGTTTGGGACTCCCATTCTGGGCCAGATCCACCCCATCCCGGCAAAACATCTAGATATACCCGCCCGCATCAGCGCAACTATAAGTTTAAGAGCAGGGTACAATAATTGATTGACTTACACTCATCAACCCACATAGTGTGGCCAGGGTCTTCACCTCGAGCCAGCAGGCCATCGATGATCTCCTTGTACTGGCCCCAGACATTCTGATAGAATTCCTTGGTGGAATTGGAGTGGCTTTTGCCATAGAATTCACGGTTGTAGCCGTAGGGATAGTTTGTAAGAAGGTACTGGTCAAGCGTCTTGATAGAATAGTTCGAGAACGTGATGCTGCGGGCGCCGTCATAGAATTGACCAAAAGTCTCGTTGAACTTGGCCACGTCGCCCCCGAAGTAAAGGGCGTTAAGTTGGAAGACGTACTGGCGCTCCTTAATGGGTACCAGAGCTGTAGGATTCTTGGGGTCCTTGAAATAGTAGATTAGAGCCGGGAAGGCATCCGGGTCATTGTTATTTGTCCACCAGTCTGCGGCCCGCTGGAAGACTGAGTCGGCTTGGTCTTCACCCCAGGTTATAGTTCCGACAAATGCGTTGCCAGGATCTGGGTATGCCCTGACATAGAAGTGAGCGACGACACCATAGCCTAGCCACCCGCCTCCATTGAGGGCCCAAAAGAGGTCGCTGTATTCATTTTCGGGGTTTACATAGACGATGGTGCCGTTCACCAAGACGACTTCGGCCCCCACGAGAGAATCAGAGGCCACTCCATAATGATTCGTCTGGAAAGCAATGCCCCCGCCGAGGAGGAAGCCACCCACACCAATTGAGGCCGCTCGAGGCCCCAGGAATGCCCATCCTGTTCCCTCCAGAGTGCTGTAGACATCGCCAGCTTCGGCACCTCCGCCAACCTTGAGGATCGCCCAGTCGGCCGGGTTGCTTGAGGCTTTGCTACTCGAATTCGTGACGACCTGAGTACTACCAAGCCTCTGAAGGTCTACGATGACGCTGTATGATTGCGCGCCACCGAAGTCTGCATGGCCGCCCCCCATGATGGCGAAACCCTCGTCTCCCCAGAAGGCATGTTGGCCCGAATAGAATTGCATCAAGATGCTGACCTGTTCCGTCGTCTCCGGATATACAATGGCATCGGGCCAAGTCTGGCGCTGCTTCGTCCACACCCGTGCAACGGTGGATCCGTACTCTACGTCTCCGGGATAGGCAATAAAGGTTGTATTGCCGAGAGCATCAGCAAGACCGGATAAGGCATCGCTCTTAGACGTGTAGTTTGTGGAAGCGAAGGCTGTCGCCGGTGCCTCCGGAACTGCGAACGTATAGTTCCTATATTGCCACGCCGTCTTAGCCTGAACACTGGGCAGTAAGACCAAGAGGGAACTACCCAAGACGAGAGACAACATCGAGGCAGGACCTTGACATTCGATGAAGAGATTGGAATGGTGGACACAGAGACAGAACCTGATCCGGGCAAAAAGCTGCCAACCTGGACATTCCTCGCGTATTTATGGCTCCCATTGTGCCAGGAATCACCCTCTTTCGCTTATGGTCTGATCTATGTCCGGTACCCTGCGGCAATTATTTACTCGCTTGTAAGTATTAGTATTGCTGCAATGTAGATAATTTCCCGCCCTTTCGCCGAAGTTGGAAACTCCGCTCCGACTCCGGAGATGGGAGTAAGACAACCCCTGAGTTCTAAGTTTTGTTGATCTTTGAATGAAGGGGTAAAAAGCTTGCCTGTATCATTGTAGCTAATCAGATAAGATCATATACTATCCTAGCTTCGCGACTAAGTGGAATACCGTTCGGCAAACTTTAGATTTTAAGCTGATATCCACGGTTAACTAGCCTTAGAACCGTTCACGATTTTGTGACCCCCGGACGCTAGACGAAACTGTCCCAAAGTTATCTACGCTTCATCTTCATGAGTTTTCGAGATAAGGTTGATCGGAAAGAGACTATATATCATCTTCTCCTCGACCTATACGAATCGTAAGATGCCTGCAGATTCATGGATAGAGTAGGGAGGATCTAATCAACTATACTTCGTGGCACATGGCACAAGACCCTCAATCGGGAAAGTGTCGGGGAATCCGTCAAGGACTCCACAGTTCCAAGGGGCCATCTTATTTTTTTTACTTTACGGAGTAATTCCCTCCATAATGCACAACCTGAAATAGGAATACAGTGCTCCGTGACTATAAAGAAATGAATCAAGATCTCTTTTAGTTTCTCTTGAGAATTAGTATAGAAAGACAGTAGCCAAAGCTTATATAAGCGCTACAAACGGCGTTTTTATGGTCATATAAACTACGTTGTACCATTTCATCTTACTAAAATAATACTTTACGATTTCTCCGACTATGAGCACATTGTCTGAGGGGTATAACGAAATTTGTAATTCTTATATAAGCCAAAAAGGAGCAAATGCCAAGGAGACCAAATTAGCTAGAGCAAGGATCAACGAGACTTTGTATGAATATAAGTTAGACGCCATTTTCTTTCGTAATAGCGCATTATCCTTCTAGACAGGGATGATTTTTTTACGGTACTTTGCAGGATTCCAAGCGTTCGGGAATATATAGGAGTGCTTTCATCTGGGGATAGCCTGTTCAAAGAACTGGAGCTGAAACTTCACGTCAAGTTTAACAGGACAATGGACTGACGCACAATATGGAGAATATGTTCTGTTAATATCTCCAGACTTGGTCACTTCTAAATAGGCGTAGACTTTTATGAGGCACTTCTCCATAGAATCCCTTTCTATTTGGGAGACGCATGCCAAGAATTCATGTTACTGGACATGTCAATGTTACAGTGGGATGGTCGGAAGGGATCCCTGCTAATTAGTGTGGACTTGTCTCAGTTTTGGCCCCTCGCCCGGAAATTCCCTCTTTCCAAATCATGCCAAAAAAAAAGCATGTTCGACACGGCTCAACAGATTAAAAAAAGAGCTTCTTGAAAGCGCAGGTATATCCTACTGTTTCCCAGTATTAATAGAATATTCAGAAATGAGGATGAAAGACAGAGTCATTCTCCACGCGTTAATGCATCGGATTGATTGTGCCATAGACTGCGTGCAACGTTTGTTATCTTTACAGCATGCTGAGTATCCGGAAGTCTAGCCGATTTCCCCGTGCCCCTATCATTTCCAGTCAAACTGAGCCGTTTTAGTTGACATGTAGATTCTCTTACTTAGATTTTCTTTGTCCGTAGCATCAGGCGTATTCGATGCGTTGCTATCTTATTGCTTTCAAGCATCAACTGATTCCATATTAGCCTAACCAGTTCTTCATTCTGCTTTAAATTTCGCTCTAGAAGTTCGTACATTGTCTCTCCTCCATTGCTATTGAGGTATATATATATATCTCGATTTGTCACTCTCTTAAGTGTACCTACCATTATATCTCTCGCGGTAGTGAAAATGGTTGCATCTCCGAGTCCTGAGGGCCCGGCAGCCATACCAGCGGGGGTGGAGGTTGATATAGAGGTTCGCGTAATTTGATCTTTTATAGGAAATGAGATACAGATTATTGGAAAAGGCTCTGATGTTTATTGTACAGTCGACTGAGGGTGATTCTGCTTATGGAGACGAATTGTCGGAGAACTTGCTCTCCATTAAAAAAAAACTGACATATGTGCCAGCTCGGATTTCACCGCATCCCTTACGTCCTCTGCATCGATTATCGTAGAGAAAACGGTAGAAGTTATCATACATACCGTGAGGGAAGTAAGTGTTTTATATCTAAAGAGTCTTTTCCCTGGTTCTCCATTAATATGGACAGCCTACATGATGCCGAATGACGAGCTTGAAAAAGAACGGCTAGACATGATCACCTGCGCAGCCTATATAATCATATTAAGGAGAAGCAACATTGTTGATTTCAGTCGTTCTAGGTTTCCTTTAAGACCATTCAAATCTTGTTCGATCAACGCCATGCCAACTTTGCGGAACGTTCAATAAGAGTAATTCTTTGAGGAATCTTGCTCTTGAATCTCAATAATATTGGTGATCTAGGTAAACACTGCCTTGTATTCCTAGGGTACTTCATTTATAATATTAAATATTTGTGTGGAGTAAAACTTTGTCTCTTCGTCTTATTTAAGGTTCTCCTTTGATTCTTATAAAATATTGTAGGCCAGTCTAATATCATTGGATAGGCTTTGGATGGACTGATTTGCGCTTTTATTTGGCGGTAGAGATCGAATAGCCTGATTGATACCTTACTGCCAAGATCACCGATTTGAATAATATTGGCAGCGATGCTCACGACCTCAAGACCGGACATGGTTGGCTAAGTTCTAGTATTTTTTGTGCACACTCGTAGGGAAGAGTATGAAAAGATAAAGCAATAAGTCGTGTTATATGACGGCAGTATCTATATGATGATTTGTGTGGCGACAGATTATAATTATCCACCATAGTGGCTGCGGTGCGGCTGAGGTGGGAAGACAATTAGACTGCACAAGATCAGTGATCTACAATAACCATCGCTTGGCTCATATCAGGCTTTGTGGTAATCCTGTAGAAAACCGTAACAAGTCTGCGTTCTGAACATGGTAACTACAACTACTTATAATGGAGTAGACTCGTCGGAGGGATTGAACTGTCAGGGGAGCGGATTCATGACAGCGCAGTAGGATATAAATATATGGCTCAAAGCATCTCGTCATACCACGTAACCTACATACTGCCATATAAAGATATATATATGTTCATGAACCTTCTTTCTTTCGTTATTAATGGTTCATGTGCGCAGCATTTGTACTGACAGAAATGCTTGTCCCCGGCTAAATAGATTCAACTTGCTCTGAGGTACCATCTTTTTCGTGAGCCTCAGAACTACCCTCCGCATCGACGGCAGGACTCCAGTATATATAAACTTTTTCATCGATGAAAAGTTTGTCAATATCTTCCAAGGATAACCCTTTAGTTTCGGGATAAGCGAAGTAGATGAGGGGCAAGAAGAAGAAGTTGAAGACACTAAAGTAGACATATGTGCGCCACCCGATATTATGATGCTGACTGGTGTGATTTCTACGATCTTGAAGGTGAATATCCAATTTGATGCTGTGGCCAGAGCTGCTGCCCGTGTCCGAATGGCAAGAGGCGTATATTCGGCAGGCACTGGATCGTCAATTAGCACGCCGAACAACAAACATTAGATACGTTGTCAATGACGCAATCCACTTGTGGGACTTACGTAGCCAAGGGATTGCGAGAAGTCCAACAGCGAAGAAGAAATTGAACAGGAAGAGCATTACAGCGGCGACAATGCCGCAAGTTTTGCTTCCATTTGAGACGGTACCCGCAAGGACGGCCATGCAGGCACATTGGCCAGCAGCGGCGAAGAGCATCAATTTTCTTCGGCCCAATCGATCGATCTAAGTAAGAATGGTTGGACAACAGATAAACTAGGCCCTTATTGGCTAAAGAATCTGTTTGATCCATATTCTAAATACCGTTCAACTGGTGCAAAGCGGTTACTTATTCTTGATGGCCATTCAAGTCATCAAACCACTGAATTTGATACTTTCTGTAAAGAGAATATAATTATCTGTCTTTGTATGCCTCCGCATACATCTCATCTTCTTTAACTATTGGATGTTGGTGTTTTTGGGCTGTTTAAACCTGTATACGGGAAATTAGTTGAGAGGATAATGGCTACTAACAACAACCATATTGATAAGGAGGGCTTTCCCCACCTATATCCTCCTGCGTATGAGAGGGTCTTTACTCAAAAGAATATATGTGGTGGTTTTGTAGGAGCTGGGCTTAAGCCACTAAATAAAGACCGGGTTCTTGAAAAGATCACTTTTCAACTCCGCACACCAACACCACCACCTCTTACTAAAGGTTTAATATCCTCTGCTTTTCAAACACCTCAGAATCCTCGTCAGTTTGATTATAAGGTTCACAGCTTGCGAAGAAGTCTTCAAAAAAGAATGCTTTCTAACAGCCCAGTATCTTATATTCAACATCTTGAGAAGGCCGCGCAGATGGCAATGAATATGAACCTACTTCTTCAACAAGAAATTAAGGTTCTATGGGCTGAAAACGAGCGGAAAATGAAAAAGAAGGCAAGGAGGCGTGCTGTACTAGGTAAAAATCTTATTTTATCTCTACAGGAAGGTCTAGATCGCATTCAACAGCTTGATACGCATCTTGAAGAGCAGGTTGAAGAGCCTACAGCTCAGCCTCGCCAGCGCGCTCCACCACGCTGCAGTGGCCGCTGGACTGTTGGACATACCATAAGAAGTTGTCCTAGTAAATAGTTATTCATTCTACTACTTGATAATCTAATTTTTAATGGTGTTTGTGGTTGAGAAGCTTCAATATTCTAGTGGATGGGGAGAAAATGGACGGTTCGGTTGTATGGACGGCTCGGCTGCTGATTACGTTACTGGCTTCTAGAGCTTAGGTGATCCGAAGCAGCAAGTTTTGAATCTAGTAATTTCTGCCTAGAAGAATAACATAGGGAGCTCGATCTTCTTGGATATAATGCCCTTCGTCTCATACATTCCACGTAGGTAGTTGGGTCCAGCAAGATTAATATCGGGAGGGGTTCGACATTTATCATACCCACCAGGACAAACTGTCGAATCCTATGGCACGGAAGCAATAAAAATGATGGACTAGGCATTCGGGATTAAATCCTCTGGATTGCTTAATATCTAAACCTACCGAGATCTATCGCCATATTTATGCTTGAGGATAGGTCCTGACCATGTTTGCTACCTCCTCCACCTATTTTTCACCGAGATCCAGATCGAGTATGTCCAAGAGCATGTCTTAGATCAACACTGAGATTAACTTTGTACGATATCAACTGCGTCGGTTTAAGCCTAGCTGTGGCGTCGCTAGTAGTAGGTATTCTCCACGACTAAGGGCGATGCTGCCTGTTCAAACCAGGCAGCGAGTCACTATGTAAACCTTTGTGCTTAGATCAAGTGCAATGGTGACATCCCATATTTCCTTTGTTTGGAAGGAAGTAACCAGCATGATCTCTGCTGGTGAATTTCTCTTCAACTCCACTGCCCCCAAATATTCTATCGGGGGCTTCATTATTTACGTTCCCCCCCAGCACTAGAGAATACTCTGCATTACGCGACTGGTTCAAGGGGAGCATCGATTGGATACAGTATTTTTACCACGAAATGACCGAAAATTTCTACGACGAGAAGTCAAATATGGAGCGCATATGTCCCTGTCCCGATCTGCGGGGGGAGAACCCAACGCGAATACGGCTTCCATACCGTGGGGCGGATAGCTCCAGGCCTATAGGCGAGCACCGGGAAATGGAACTCAGAGAGGACAACCCAGTGTGTCCCCGAGTCGGACGAGTTCAAACGCCTCCGGAGGGACTCAAAAGAGAGGAGGCATGCAGGGAGGAACCGGCCGCAAGGAAATGCAGCGGGAATTACAAAAAGAGGTGCTTGATGAAGATGAAGATGAGGAAATAAACTTACCCAACTTATAAAGGGGATGATGGAGACTAAGACCAGAGAAGAGATTGAGGATTTGGTGCAGCGTGTTTTGCAGGTAGCCACGGATCAGCTTGGACTATAATATTATTTACTATTCTTCCACCACATAGATAAATCCTATTACAGGCTTTAGTTAGAGATATCACAGGTAACTAATAATTATAATTTTTATTTAAAATTTGAACTTACGTTATAAAATAATTAGGGTATCCTGGGTTCAAGCCACAGTCACGTCACATGTACTCACCGCGGATCACACCACCAAACCTCTTCACCTCGAGCGAGAGCATTAAATGGATGTCAACTTCTTGGCCACTATTTAATTCTGACCACATAGAGCGTTAAGGACGCAATGGGTCAAATACGGAATATCCTCCAAAGATACCGCCCTCACGTGCGGTTTTTAACCCTCCATTATACCTATTTTACAGTGACGTGTTTAATCAGCTCGGTCATTCTGTGGGGCTCCTCGACTCCTTCCAGGAGTCTGCGCTTCATCGATGCCTTATTTCTGGCCTTTTCTGCCATGACTGAGGCGGGCCTCAATACAGTCAACTTGTCAACCTTAAATACATTCCAGCAGCTCCTCTTGTTCTTCCTCATTATCATGGGGTCTGCGGTACGTTGCCAACTCCTTTCCTCGCCTGCCGCTAAGGCGTATTAACCCAATAGAGCATAACAAATCTCCCACCATTTGTTCTTGTCACGATTTAGCTTGGAAGATAGGCGTACACTGAAGATCATCACAGATCTGGGTATCTGTTGGAGTACTTCTGGTGCGCCAACGTGCTTTTCAAAAGAGGTTTGGCGACATTGTCCGCGATATACGCGACCAGAAGAAAAGGAGGAGGAACACAACTCGGTCAGTGTACACTAGCCCTAGGCCTTCTTTCCCTTTGTTATTGCTCCGGCGGACAACTTTGGATGGCCTTGTCTCTACAAACCCTTAAGTTTCTCGTCTGCATCTACCCAAGCATCATAGTGTTTCTACGCGCTATTTCTGACGATTCACTTAGGTCGGAAAGGCCTCCTAGTAGGCCTGCATCTGCGGGCGCTGAGTTTGAATCATCGAACCAGCAAGCTCCAGCCGTTTCAGAAGTAAACGGTCGTGATGACATGGAACCTGTTATGAATCAGAAATCCGTGGGAAAAACCCCCTCTCCGACGGGGATAAATCATGCGGAAGATGAGAACCGGGTGGCTTTCACGTCTGATACTCACCACCCATCCCGGCGGCCCTCCTCAAGTGCGTATTATCGGCCGCGACTCTTGCCCTCTTACACGAATTATCAACAGCCATCCGCCTCGGGCCAGCAGCTGAGTGATAGCCCTACCTCTGGGGTTGGTGAAACTCTGACGTTTCTGCGCCAATATGGCCGGAACTCCACCTTCCCCAACCTGACCCGTGAGGAGCGCGATAAATTAGGGGGGGCCGAATACCGTGCTATCTCTCTGTTGGTTATCATTGTCCCCACGTATTTTGTGCTCTGGCAATTACTAGGAGGTTTGGCGGTTGCTGCCTATGTGGCTCGCAACAAAAGTAGCGTGACGGAGACGAATGGCCTTAATCCCTGGCGAGTACCCAAGGATCTCCTCTCTCCCTCCATCGTAATATTAGGCTAACCGGCTGTACTTTAGGTGGGCTGGATTCTTTTTCGCGATTTCAGCTTTCAATAATTCGGGCCTGAGTTTAGTAGACCTCAATATGGTGAGTGAGTACGTTCCTAACGTTGGCGGGCTCATAACCTTGCCTATATTCGGGTAGACACCCTTTCAAGATTCCATATTTATGCTCATTACTATGGGTTTGCTCATTGTCGCCGGAAATACATGGTGGGTTCTTCGCAATGAGTTTTAATTGAACTAATACCTGGCTATGCTTACAAGAGGTCTATGCAGTTATCCCATATTTCTGCGTTGGATATTAGTGGCCATTCTGCCTATCATGCCGCAGGGTCCCTATTATGACCAGCACCGCGAGACCCTAAAATTTTTGCTCCAACACCCGAGAAGGTGCTACACTACCCTTTTTTCTTCCCTCCATACATGGTGGCTCTTGTCTTCCGTGATCGTACTAAACAGCATAGACTGGGTAGCGTTTGAGATCCTGAATGTGAGTATAGACTTTCGAGCTTCCATCCGAGCTAGTTAAGTGTGGCTAACCTTAACTTTCCTACAACAAAAAACAGGTTGATAATCCCGCAGTTACCAGAATACCTACTGGAGCTCGTGTCCTCGATGGACTCTTTCAGGCCCTTTGTGTGCGAAATGGCGGGTTTTACGTCGTCAGCATCTCATCTCTCCAACTAGGCACACAGGTTATCTATGTAATTATGATGTACATCTCCGTGTATCCTGTGGTAATCACCATGCGGAATTCAAACGTATACGAAGAACGAAGCCTCGGGATCTATGCCCATCAAGACGCACCCGGTTTCACTAAAGAGGAGAGCGTATCGGATGCGCAACGCAGTCTGCTGCGCGACAAGTCGACATCTAGTCGGTTATACTTCATTCGACAACAGCTCCGGATGCAACTGGCTTATGATCTGTGGTGGATCGCCTTGGCCGTGATAATTATCTGCATTATCGAAGCGGGAAGCTTTTCCAGGGATCCAGTGACCTACTCTGCGTTTAACATTATTTTTGAGACCATTAGCGCTTACGGGACAGTTGGGATTAGCACCGGGTTGCCTAATCAACTGTACAGCTTCTCCGGTGGATGGCACACTCTGAGCAAGCTTGTGCTTTGTGCAGTCATGTTGCGAGGGCGACACCGTGGTTTACCGGTGGCAATCGACAAAGCAATCCTTCTACCAGGAGAACATCTTGCGCATGTCGAAGACAAAGATGCGCAGATCCGCCTAGAAAGGTCCATGAGCCGCAGTAGGACTGAAGCTTAGGCGGAAGTCTTGATCAATTGGTGGACAATTTGTGTTTTGGCGCATGGATATTAAAATCAATAATAGCATTGGCGATAATTGAGGGGACGAGGACGACCTCTTCCTAGATTCCTAGATAAATTATTTAATTAGACACAAGCCACAACCGTTGCTATTAACACTTCCAAACAGAACAACAGAAAGTATCAAAATGACAAAGAAGCTACCATTGACATTTGCCTGCGGGCCTTACGATCGCATGGACCCTCCGCCAAAGCAAGGATAGAGCCGACTGGGATTGATCTGAATTGCGTCTCAATTGACCACCCGAGAGACATCTTTGATCGTATGATATGAGGAAACGCCTTTGACAAGTCAGAAATGTCTGTATTGGAGCATATCGACAGATATGCTAAGGGAGAGAGAGTTCGAATCGCCATCCCCGTCTTTCCTTCGAGAGCATTTCGGCACAGCTGTATTGTCGTCAACACAGATCCTATCCAGAAGCCAAGCGATCTTAATGTGAAACGGATTGGAGTTCAGCTTTACACCATGACTGCTGCAGTGTGAATTAGAGCGCTAGCTGATTTAAGTGTCGACCTCTCCACCATTACATGGCTACCTAGAAGGGCGTTTGAAAACCGGGACCCCACGGCAAGGCCTCTTCCTCGTCCTGTAAATCATGTACCAAATGAAAGTTCCAAGTCACTCCGTCAATGCCTATAAGATGGAGACGTTGTCGCTGCCATTGGTGCCGAAACCTCCATACTTTGGAAAAGCTCCAAACGCTCGACCCCTGTTTCCTGATAGCCGGGAGACCATGGAAACCGATTTTCAACAAACAGGAATCTTTCTATCATACATGTGGTAGTAACTAGGAAAGAAATTGCCGACAAGTGGCTATTTGTGTGACCACTATGTCCAACGCATTAAACGACTCTAAAAACCTTGCCTTGCACCGCATGAATTTCACCGGCACTAATCTATACATGTTGCCATTTTTCCCGTCAGACTTGAGGAGATCGATCAACTGTTCAGAGGCGATCCCTGGCTTTATGTCCTTGAGGAAAACAAAAAGGGTCTGAGACTCTAATATCCTATCTTTATGAGCAGGCAATGATTTCTCGCAAAATGCCACTTGAAGAACCGTTGTTCGCCCCAATTCGTGGTTGAAACCTAGAAGGTCCATCGTGTGACTTTCTGCTTCTTTCGGATTGCACACATGACTGTAGTTCGTTAGATCTTTCCATTTTCTTCCTTCGCCTCTTTTATTCTCTTTTCCTCCCGTTCACTATATCGATCAGCGAAAAGATCTATGTGGGGACGCATCAGGATCGTATATTTGACAAACTCCTCCATGCAATCTGCCAACCGATCTCTGTTGCTACTGGGTAGGAGCCGTTGATCTCCTGGTTGACCTTCGTCGGGAAAATGCGTATATGCCCTAGGGATTGAAGATTGATTCGGGATGGTGAACATTCGCATCCACCTGCCGAGGATGCGCAACGAGTTGACCGCATTGAATGATTGCGATCCACCACACACCTGAGCGATAGCAAGCGTCCTGCCTTGTGTTGGACGGATGCTTCCTGCACTTAAGGGAATCCAATCAATTTGGTTTTTGAACACCGCAGTCTGGTAATTGAAAATTGTAAGCATCCAATTTACCAAGAGACAAAAGACTGGAGAAAGACAACTAACCAGATTCCCATGTTGTTCTGGAGAGACCCAAATATGTCCATCACTCCATTTACTCAGCTCTCTGAGCTCCTTCACTTTCGGATGGTTGTGATCGGTATCATTTTTCACTGGCAGACCTTCTGGGTCGAAGACTCGCACATCACAACCCAATCGGAATAAAATCCGTGAAGCTTCATATGCGACAAGGCGTGAGTATGATCTTTTGCGAAGACTTCCATATAACACGAGAACTTTCAATCTCTTATTTGTGTTGCGCAGGTCATTCTCTGCCATATCCAGCACCGCGGTCAATTCCAGGTTGTTGACCCAATCCTCCCCTGCATCCTCATTGATGATGAACGGGCGATATTTCTGGCGAATAGCAGGCTCATCATCATTCACAGATATGGCAAGAGATCGACAGGAATTATGGCTAACAGCGCCCATGGTGGCATATGTGTGGCGTTGCAGGGCCAGCCTAGAGTTAATTGCTGGACGGATGTTGAATCTCAGGGACACCCTGAAGCAAGAATGCATGTGTAAATTCTGATCTCGTCTTTTTTAGTATGCCATCTTGATATGTTGAAATAATCTTTATTTTATACTCGGAAACAGTCAATACTACGAACAAGTGTGAGATTGGCAAGAGTGTCACTCGCAATTTCTGATTGGTCAAGAACAGTGAAAAGCCACAATGGCGGAGGCGATGTCGGATCGGAGCGGAAAGGGTTGCTAATTGCCTAATTAAGTAAATAATGTTCAGCCAATGATTTATCACCAAGAGCGAATTTTACTATCTATTTAAGCCTCCAGGTAATGGCCTTGACTCGGATATTATGAGCCCGAATAAATTTCATCTTAATGTGGCAACCTCTCGGCTCCTCGGGCTGGCAAACATATTTCGGCATTCATTGAAACGCCAAGCGTATCCTGCACAGATTCCGCACGACCCTAACCGCCGTCTGCTGTCGTCCATTCAAAAAACAGGAGGAACTGGAGGTCCCCAAACGGAGAGAGCCTGGGGTCCCGCGGGAACATGTGAAATGGGTGTTTCATTATTGACAAGGTCCCCGTCCGCATAGTGTTCCTATCAAGTCATGAGCATGATATCTTAGCTGAGCTACTAAATCAAGAAAATGAAGGAATGCTTCTTACCACAACGAATCCGCTGGGATCGAACCAATAGTCGAAGACCTGACTGCCGAGGACGTGCTAGCATGAGTTAACGAGATTAGCCAAGTAATGTAACTGCCAAGTATGCAGAATTATATCACTATTCTTCTCTCTTTCTATATATATCTTAATGAACGTCGAAACTGATCAACTTACGCGTCCAACTCCCCAGCAGATCTTATGTCCCTTGGACGCTAAGTAATCGTGGCCTAGTTGCTGAATATCAAAGTCATGTACCTCGAAGGCAGCGTGAGCCACGTTTGTCTTCTGATGCGGTTTTGCAGGCTTAAAAAAGAAAGCGTGATGATCGCTGTATTCCAGACCACGATCAATGTGGAAAAAGCCGGTGATGGACTTCTCATCCCGATAAACAAAGTCCGATGGGGCAAGAGTTAGAGTCGTGGTGTACCAATCATACATGGTCTCGTAGGTATCTTGGGTGTATGTGACTCCATAATGTCCCCAGCGATGTATTGGGGCCGGACCTGGTCTGAATCGTTGAAATCGACCCTTTCGCGGTTTCTCGTCTTCATAGTTGACAGTCAGCTTCTCCAAATTTATTAGCTGCGGATCCTTCTCTTGCCATCCCCAGATAAGGTGCACTGAATTTCCCAATGGGTCCGTAAGAGTGACTTGCTCTCCTTCGCCAGGGTCATCGACGGGATGTAGGGAGGTGCCTCCAAACTGCTTGTGTGCCTTCTCTAACTCCTCTCGAGACTCGACCACATAGGCAGCGCCTCCAAAAGCACTGGCTCCATCGGCCTGACGGGCTACATAGATGTATGGCTCTGTACCATAGCCTTGGAAAAAGATCTCTTTGCCTGGGCGCTCGAGGGCAACAGTCAGTCCGAAGTCCAAGAGAAACTCTTTAGCCCGGACAAGGTCAGCATGATAATAGACGACAAAGGCAGTTTTAAGTAGACGGACACGACTGTCTAAAACCATTGTCAGACACTAACGTATGTAGAGAAACAAATGTCACAACAGCAAAATGGTTGTATTGTCATGAATCGAATGATATGATATAGAGATGAGAACGGACATAGATCTTTCATCTTATCCTACCCCTTTCTTCTACCCTCTTCACGGCTTCATTCCGGCCTGAGTTAATGATTTCCAAAGCAAGGCCCAACAATATGTCATCATTGACCAGAAGTACGTGACAAATTATTCCGCAATGGATATAGTGGTGGGGAGCCTTATTTCCGCACTCGGATAATGTGGTTGTTTGGCCTAACCCCACACTGGAGAGAAGACGTACAAAGATCTGCTTCCTGTTTATGGCCCTGAATTTCGATTTAAGTCATTGTATAATTTGCATAGAACCAAAATCCATGGTCTCCGCTCCTCGGTGACTAGCTTCCTCTTTCCCTGGTTTTGGTACGTGCAAGCGTTAAAGACAGTTAAAACACAATGTTGACATCTTGGACCCGCCTGGTTCGTTATCGGGATTCTGCAGAAGGTCCCATACGATTCGGTGAGCCAATTATCAATAACGAAAATGCAGATATTGCTCTGTTGGCTGCAGATAACCAGCTACGGGTCAAGGCCTGCGAAGGGAACGATCCCTTCAATCTGCAAGTGACTGACCGGATTGAAACTGTCCATCAACTGCTTGGACCACTGGCGCCAGAGCAAGTGCCATAATCCGCTGTATCGGCCTCAACTACAAATCTCATAGTAGGTGTTCCGTCGTCCTCCTACCCCTTGAACCATGGTGATATGAAGCGTTGGTTCACGTGTGCCGTGCTGATAAAGCGTTATCGCAGTCCTTGAGACTGGGAGAGCGCTCCCGACCTGTCCTACGGTCTTCACAAAACCATCCCCAGCGGTAGCTGGTCATAATGCCGGAATACCAATTCCCAAGATTGCGCAGAATCAGTGTGATTACGAAGGTGAACTGGTTATCGTGATCGGTCGTGAGGGCAAAGACATCCCAGAAAACGAAGCGCTGAACTATGTGGCTGGTTACACAGTTGGAAATGACGTATCAGCGCGTGACTGGCAACGAGAGCCTACGAAAGTTGGTCCTGTGCCCCAGTGGTCGTTCAGCAAGTCCTTCGACCAGTACGCTCCCTTGGGACCCTGTCTCGTTAGCGCCTCCGTCCTAGAGGAGGCATCGGATCTACCCCTAGAAACCACTGTTAACGGAGAAATCCGACAGAAAAGCAATACGTCTGATCTGTGGTTCGGAGTACGTCGTCTTGTCGCCTTTTGCAGTCAGGGCCAGACACTGCAGAAAGGTTCCTTGATCCTGACGGGTGCTCCTGGAGGAGTCGGTTTGTTCATGTCACCTCCAACCTTCCTCAAGGACGGGGATGAAGTGTGTGTGCGGATTGGAAAGATCGGTACTGTTCAGAATACCATCAAATATCTCTAAGACAAGTCTGTATGTAACGGATATTGAACGTTTCTTAGATTTCATGATGATAGAATGTAAAACGGGAACACGAGTAAGGTTCTTGATCTTGTTCTTGATGCATATTCTACCCTCAGTGACGAATCGGTTAGACTGGCTCAACGAGGCTATTCAATGAGAAGCCACCATGAAGGAGGGCATATTTAGCTATGGCTCAAAGTTGCAGGAATGTAATATATAGAGGCGATGATTTCTATTTATTCATATTAAACTATTCTACACTTCGACCCTATTCACTTATCGTATACTACTCCTCAATTTTGTAAAATGGTCAGTTTAACGAGTTATGAATATAACATAACTTATTCGAAATCCTATATAACACAACTTTTCCAATATTTATTATTTCAAATATACATAACCAGGCCGAGTATGTCTGACAAGGGACTCAATTCGATGATAACTATAGACTTATACGAGTATGCTGGTGATTTGAAGAAAGGTGTTGACCGTAATAATGACACTCATATTTTCTTAAGCGCCGATGGCTCTATCCCGGGCTCCAGGGGAAGGAATTTCAGCCATACATGGCCGGACCGGGAGCCGGCAGCGAAGATGTCTGCTAGTTCTATGTTGTCATTCTCGTGACCCGTGGGCAGAATGACCTTAAAATAACGGAAGATTGTGCCCAGTATGTACTTGAGCTCCGTAACAGCCAAATTGGCCCCGGGACACGAGCGGGATCCGTGGCCAAAGGGAATCCAGTTGTGCTTCATCCGCTCCGTCGCATTAAGCCAGCGCTCGGGTTTCCATTGGTCATGTTCGAGTTTAGTCCCTTAATGAATTCCTCAATCCTGCAACAGACAATGATTAATCTAGAGGGATTTCCCAAAACTTAAATACAGATATGGACACTCCTCCTTTCTTGACCGGTTGGCTGGTCAGGAATATGGTCGTCTGTGGGCCTGGGGTAACAAAACAGCGCAAAAGGGAGACTATGAGGCGGCCAATCCCTGCCGCATGAGCGATCTTCCTCAAAGCTACCTGGAGCCTATCCTGGTAGAAGAAGCCCAGAATGCTGGCGCAGAATTCCATTTCTACACCGAATTTGTCCGACTTGAACAGCACGACGACCGAGTGCAGACGGTGATCCGAGATCGCAGCACTGGTGAGGAGCGCATAGTGAATTCCTCCTACTTGCTTGGATGTGATGGCGCTCGGAGTTCAGTAGTGGAGGCAGTAGGACTTCCCATCACAGGCCGGCAGTTGAACACCGCATTTAATGTGCATATCATCGCCGACCTGGCAAAATACATTGCCCACCGACCTGGTAGTCTCAATTGGGTTCTCAACCCCGAGGCCCCGGACTGGTCAGCGGTGGGTAATTTTCGAATGGTTCGTCCGTGGAATGAGTGGGTGGTCTCGATGCACCCGTCGAGAAAGGATGGGAAGCCATTCTCTCCTACCGAAGAGGACATAACTAAACGTCTACATCAAATGATCGGGGATGATACTGTTCCAATCAAGATCCTTTCAACTTTCCAATGGACAATCAATGATCAGGTAGCCAGCACATGGCAAAACGGTCGCGTACTGTGCGTCGGAGACACGACGCATCGGCATCCCCCGATTAACGGACTAGGTAGCAACACCTGCATATCCGATGCCTTTAATCTGGCATGGAAACTCGCATACGTCATCAAAGGGACCGCTAATCCTAAATTGCTCGAGACTCTGACGCTGGAACGGTAGCCCGTAGGGGATGGGATTGTGCGGCGCGCGAACGATGGCATGGAAGCACACAGGCAGCTATGGTCGATTATCGGTTTGGATCAGGAGTCGCGCCGACAAGCACTCGCTCTACTTAGTGAAAATAGCCCTGCTGGTCGTAAGAAGCGCCAGGAATGGTCAGAGGCAATGGAAGCTATGGACGCGGAAGTGCAGGCGCTGGGAATCCAAATGAACCAGGTCTACGTCGGCTCCCCCGCCGTTGTGACAGAGCCAGGCGATCAGGCACCGGATTTTAGTCAAATTGATCCCCTGCGTGACGTGATGATTTCTACATTTCCCGGATATCATCTGCCACACGTATGGCTTGCTCGTGATGGACAGAGCCCTCGTGTGTCGACCTTGGACCTGGCAGGCCATGAACGGTTTGTTCTTTTCACCGGGATCGGAGGCCAGTCATGGCTTGAAGCAGCACAGGAAGTGAGCAAATCCCTTTGGATCGATATTGTCGGTTATCAAATTGGATTCGGTTGCCAATATCTGGACTGTTACCGGGAATGGGCCAAGGTTCGTGGAGTAGAAGAAGATGGAGTAGTCCTCGTCCGCCCAGATCATTTTGTTGCATGGAGATGTGCCACTGCTGTCGCCAATGCACCGGAAAAATTGCAGACAGTTATGGAAACTATCCTTGGTCTTTGACAAAAATAAACCAGGAATAATTCCATTGGGCAGAGCCACATTCTATTAGTTCTTCTTGTGAATTATATTCCATCAATGGTAGGCCGATATCCGTTGTGATAGCAGATTAAGTGACAGCAAAACCGGATCGACCATTTGACAATCCTCTTCTAGCGAACGTATGCATCCTAGGGTGTGGCAGTTCATGTGATTTCGTGCCACCTTATCCGGAGCGATCCGATCCGATTCGCGAAGTACATACTTTTATGAGACAATTTTTGAACTCTAGCTAGAGGCGGAGGTAATGATTTTCGCATTAATGTTACTGAAGAAGACCGGAATTAAGTCGCGTGCGCGGAGATAGTGGCCTCAAAAGGACCTTTTTAGGGAGGGAAAAGAGTGGTCTCTTGTGGAAAGTGCTATGAAAATACCTGTCATACTATGTCTCGCGTGAACATATGCTCTGCAGATAGTCTTCGAATGGTTTATAGCTCCCCATACGCTCCGTGCAACTTCGACGATACTGAATGACTTCATTCTTGTGGCAAAGTCTGGAAGAGAAAATCTAGTCTGGGGCATTATTACGATGCAATCATTCCAGTTTCAAATAAATAACTTATAGAGGTACCAAAATCCTTTATCGCATCGATAATGCTCTAGATGCGGTCTTGCTAAACAGCATAGGGGACTAAATTGTTTCTGTACTCACTCATAATAATTACCAGCAACACCCCATCAGTGCCGCGGAGTGTTCTTGAAGGAACATAAACACATCTTATACGCCATTCCATGCCCTTCCTCTTGAATGGTACTTAAGAGGGTTGGAAAGATTGTTCTTCTAATAACTACCATTTGCACAGTATGTGAATACGAAAGTCCCGCTTTAGGCACTTAACGACTCCACCAAACAAACTACCAAACCCTATAGCTTAGTCAAACTCCTGAGGATTAGGCAACTAGATCCCCCAGGAAGTTCGAATCTGTTCTCGGTTAATAATAATTTCTGGCCCCTTAATTGGCCTACCTTTAGAGGATTCTCCGCCATTCACCTTCCCCCGCGCTCCCCCCGCATGTCTATGTTCATCTGACTAACCCCGGCTCAAACAAATCTAGGGTCTATCAGGACTCGGCGGCATAGTATCACGGGCCCTGCCAACATCACTGATCTCTTCCGCCGCCTTTTCTCTCCATCTCCTCCCTATGATCTTTCTTAAAAGATTCACCCCTTGCAATGTTTGCGTGCAAGCGATGCGGGAAATCCTATCAGTCCCAGAGCTCCCTCGCTCGACACCATCGGAACCATTCGATTGATCATAGCAATCATATCTGTCCAACCTGCGATGTTGTCTTCTCCCGTCGTGATCTATTGATGCGGCATATCCATATCCATCGTCAAGAGAGCAGTAATTCGCCTAACAACAGTGGAGCCATCTCTTCCCCTACAGACACCAAAACAATCTTACGCCGCCGGTGCCACACAGCCTGTCAACCCTGTCGTACTGCCCGCGTAAAATGCAACGGGCAAATCCATGTCTCACCTGTACCCTCAACCAGCGCCGTTGTCACTATAAAACCCGCTCTCACCGTGTCAGTCGAGTGGGTGTCCTGGAATCAGAGTCATCATCTCTCCCTTCTTCTGTTGGAGGGGATCATCCTCAACTACATCGGCCTCCCGAAGAGAGCATAACCACAGGCGAGACTTCTGCCAATTCTATGGTTCTCCTCCCACCATCCGACTTTCCCAGAACTCCAGTAGATCCATTGCCAGACGGGGATGACCCTGCTTTGTTCCATGTTACCTCAGAAGGCCTTGAAGTCATTGACGCCGGTGAGGATAATCTGGTTGCCTTGACTGAGATGAGTACGCTAGATGCCACAGGCCTCGCCTCGACAGCTGGATGTTATTTAGATGCTGTCTCCTGGCCTTGGTTGCATGAGAGTCTCTATCTCCAGGGGAGTCCCTTTCATGATTGTTTCCTCCCTAACGGAATCAGCTTATCCGGTCCCCCTCCTAGGGTTGGAAACAAAGATTCAAGCGCTGACCCGGGAGAGGGAGCTGCAGGTGGCAGAAGAGAAGAAAGTGAAAGTAACGTGCAAGACCGGCTGGCACTACGGGAAGAATCTACAACATTTCTAGCGGGGAACCCCGTTGACTATCCTGCTGCAGACCCAGTAGTAACACCTGTCTCAGCACCCTGTACCGTAGAGGCACCTTCTCACAGTTGGGAAGCTAAGGATCATTATTCTCAGGTCCAACTCGACAGATTACAGGCCCAAGAGCGATTGATCGAGGAGTTGGCCATATATGCGACGCGACCAGTGGTGGAATCAAAACATTCTCGCCTGTGTTGCTGGTGGTCAATGTCCCTCCGAGTGGCCGATACCTTTGGGATTGGGGATTGGCAAGCAGCACAGGATGACCCTCCCCTCCTGCGGATGCTTGAACTATATAAGAAACACTATTCACCCCTATGGCCCTTACTAAGTGGGCGAGAATTCGATCCACAAAGCCTCCATCCCGTGCTGTTTCTCACGTTGACCTCGATTGGAGCCATGTATGGAACTCCTCCGGAGCGCTGCTTTGGCACGGCACTACATGAGGAGATTCGAAAAGTCTTGCTTAACCCGCTGTTTACACTGGAAGAAGCTGAGGAGAATTTGCTTCCACTAGGTCAAGCACGACTGCTGACTCAAGTAGGGGCACTCTACTTTGGGCAAAAAAAAGCGTTTTCCTATGCACAGCACCTTGGTGCCGTCATTATCGCCCAGGCTAGACGGATGGATCTATTTTCAGCGCACCGCACGCCCGTCTATACGGCTAATCCTTCACACGAAGAACAAGTGAGCGCCTGGTTATACATGGAATCCAGGAAACGACTGGCGTTTGGAATCTTGCGAGCCGACGTGTTTACTAGCGTGCTGATGAACTCTCGTCCTTTGCTGTCACCCGAGGAGATAGATCTTGATCTCCCTGCTCCAGACTCGATCTGGAGTGCACCGGATGTACACTGTACTGAGGAGTTTCTGAATACTAGACCGGGCCGTAGTCTTCCGTTTTGCGACCTTGTTCGGGTTGCGTTCGATCGCAGCGAGGCACTTCTTGATATGGAGCCTATGCACTATGAGCTGCTCCTATTTGGCTTGCAGGAGCCTGTATGGCGTTTCAGTCACGATCCTCGTATCTTCCTTCGCCTCACCGGAGAACCTGCACCGCTCCACATTATTGACTCAGATGTGGTCCCGAGACAATTGTCTGGAACGACCCTTGATTGACAGCACTCATACCTCAAGGACGACCAACTAGGAATTGCTCATCGCAGAATGAGCGATCTCCGAGATCACAGAATACAGCTGACGGAAGCTCTGCGTAAATGGGAGCAGAGCTTCGTCGCCGTCCGCACCACAAATGCCTTCCAAAACGACCGGACCAGCATCATGAGCAGTCTTCTGTTGCTTAAGCTCTCACACCTTCGCCTCACTGCTCCTCTAGCCGACCTCCATAACGTTTCATATGCCCTCTCCAACAAGAAATCGGTTGAAAGGAGAAAACTATACACGTTAACCCTCTGGGCGCGGACTCGGGATGCCTGGGTGGCGGCAGACTTCGCGTGCCAGATCTGGAGATTACTAGACCGTGAAACCGAGCGACCTGTGGAAGGGCGTGCAAAGCACAATTTATTGGCATTTTCGGGCTTGCATCATGCGGCTGTGGTCCTCTGGGTGTTTGTGGGCAGTCAAGCGGAAAATATGCCGGAGTCAGATCTCCTTACGTTGGGAGACGATGACCCCATTCCCCTCCGTCGAGGTGAAAGTGCAAGGCTGATCAGGAAGATTATCCATCTCTATAAACTCCTTACCCCCGTTGGATGGTGTTCTTTCGCCATTGCTGCGGAGCGCTTCTCACAATATACCTTCCCAGCGACAACGTCTGAGACGGGCAGAACGTTCAGTTTTGATGGTGGTTAACATTGTATTAACCGAGAAGATAGATGATTACCTGGTCTTCATTCTATAAAGTGCATCATAACCATGTCTGTTTATATACATCCGTCGAGTTTAAGATGATACCTTGTTATCCGGCAGCTCTACATATTTCAACATCTACACTTAATGTAAAAACCTACGTAGGTATTCGAATGATTAGATATGTGGAAGAGAGATCTTCTTTCATTCTGTAATGATACATACAGGCCTTCTGACACAGCCTCTGCTCATCGAGGGGGGCAAGCAAACACCAGATTTATGACCGCAGATGGCAGTTATTTCTGATGCACGAAGGTCTGCCAACTATAAAAGCAGCTGGGATCCCGAAAATATGATTTTCTGATTCTTCGATGGGGTCATAGTAGACAGCCTCTCGCTTCTCATTGCCATGATGAAGTCTTGGATAGTGGAATCCATTACACCAAGCTGGGAATCACCCGTCGTGTTGAACTTATGCTTTCCATGCACCATAATCGTGAATACATCCACCTTTTGAATGACTTTTCGGAGTAGACTGAGTTGACAGTGTATCGCATCATCAAATTCATTTCGTCTATCGAGGAATAAACTTGTAAGTTTCGGAGGGACAACCACCTCCAAGCAGAGGTCTTTTAGCATTGAGGTCTCAGCAGCAAAGGCATCATCAAGGGAAGGTATAAATTGTTGAATCCACTTCCTGAGGCTTGAATGAGACGTGGGGTCTCTGAGGTCATAGACGATGCGCAGCGATCTGATTTCCTTGCAAACGGACGGCAATGGTATGCCTGGAAATTGGCCGCTAGGGAAGAGAGAGCCTAACACGCTAATGAAGATAGGCCATCGTATTGACCCGTATAACAGTCCTACATACTCATCGTATATAGTACGGTTTGCTCGCAAGAGGGCTGGTGCACAAGGCTTCATGTTACTCCGCGTAGGACGAGTGCACAGCGCGCTTGGCAGTAAATAGCGATATATAAGTAGTCGAACCTCTGTGGGTAGGCTCATCAAGGAGAGCTTAGGCGACGAGGATGGAGTCGAAGCCATACCGCAGGTTGAGAGGAGCGACGAATTGAGATATCAGTTCGGTTCAAAACTGGGGTAAAAATCATGAAGTCCTTTGTCGGTGAGACGAGTCAGCAGCACATCATCCTCACAACAGCATCCTAGTAAAAACACTGCCCTGTTTTTTCCAATCATCAATGCATGCCATCAGTAGGTAATATTTCCTCGGAATCACAGCTTCTTCGTGAAGGTACGCTCAAGTTTGGGGGAGAGATATGTGACCATTGACTAAGTAGACATGCTGACATCGTAACATAGGATGTCAGTGGCGAGTCAGGACAACCCCCAACTAAGACGACTCTAGATTAGGGTCCCCCAGGGGATGGAGTTAGTGTCATTGCGAACTGTCGCAGATAGCAGAATGTGGTCAAAGATCAGCGATAGTCACGTTTTCGTCACTCCTCAGACAGGAGATGATTGGACGTTGGGCAGACTGTTCGATGACAGCGATGATTTCCTATTGCGGCGCTTAGAAAGAGAAGAAAAGAGAGGGAAGAGAAAATCTCTGTGGCGCCAAAAAAATCCCGACTGTCTTTCGCCTAGGACAGACTGGCGCCTGACAGAACTTTGGCGTCCGAAGTCCCGTTCAAGCTCCGCGGCGCTCCCAGAAACTCTCCCGCTTCAACCAAACCCTCTTAAGCTCTACTAAACAGACGAACGAAACTATCGAGCTTCTCGCGCAACGACAAACCTTTTCAACCACCCCGCGCTGTCGTCTTGATGGTCCAACTGTGACGTCTCGAGAGTCGCTTCATCGCATGTCATCGATCGGGTCGTCAGTGCGCAAGACTTCATCGCGGGAGGGCATATAAAGCAGTCCGCTGTGTGCCCCTCCGTCCCTGGTTCCTTGCTTTTGCAAACCATGTACGCTGTCGAGCAAGACAGGTCCTATCCGGTTCTTACTCCACCACCACCAACACTCTCTATGGATCGCATTCCGCCGCCTTCCTCAGCGTATCCTACGCCGGGGTCGGGAGGTCTGCGGTCGTCCGACCATCTCGCCCCGGTGTCAACGGTGCACGAAGGTCGTATCTGGTCTCTACAGGTTGTGCAGCAGCCCATTCGAGCGCGCATGTGCGGTTTTGGAGACAAGGTTAGTCTCGACGATAAAGGAGGAGCAGTTGTGATGGGGTGTAAGGGTTGGCTAACTAGGATGATGTAGGATCGAAGACCGATCACACCCCCGCCATGCATCCGCTTGATCGTTCGAGATGCACAAACAGAGAAGGAAATCGACATCAAGTAAGAAAATTCCGGGATATCATGCTGTGTCTTGTCTCCAGGTGGAAGCTGACAGTGCTCGTGTCGCAGTGAGATCGACACATCCTTCTACGTCCTGACAGTCGACTTGTGGAATGCAGAGGGAACTCGAGAGGTGAATCTGGTACGACACTCTGCGACATCGCCTTCAATATCGACAGCGACGTCTTCCTCGTACCCTCCACCGCCGCAGAACATGTCTCCCAACTACCCTCCGTACCCGCAGAATCCCTACAGCCAGCCGATGGGCTATCCGCCCATGAACAGCTACTACCCGCAGAACGGGCAGCTGGCATATCAGAATCCCTACGGAGCAAACCCTCAGGCAGCATACTATCCACAGTATTACCCTGGCAGCCATATGCCATCTACGGGATTGTCCCCCGCTGCCGCACAGCAACCGATGTCCGCCGGGCCTGGCGGCATGTTCACTCGAAATCTCATCGGCAGTCTGAGTGCTAGCGCCTTCCGCTTGACTGACCCAGACAACAAGATTGGTGTTTGGTTCATCTTGCAGGATCTTAGTGTGCGCACAGAAGGCACTTTCCGGTAAGTCGGTTGCTGACTGCAATGCAGTTTTATTTCGATCGGATTTTCTCCTGCTGACACGATGAATAGTCTGAAGATGAACTTTGCAAACGTTGGAACGCAATCGGCAGATTCAAACGGCACTCCTGTGCTGAATCACGGATCGGCTCCCGTTCTTGCATCTGTATTTTCTGAACCCTTTCAGGTCTTCTCCGCGAAGAAATTCCCTGGGGTTATCGAGAGCACGCCTCTGAGCAAGTGCTTCGCCCTGCAGGGCATCAAGATCCCTATCCGGAAAGATGGGGTGAAGGGCTCAAGGGGACGAGGCGGCGACGGCGATGAAGACCAAGACGATTACGACTAAGTTGGAAGTGTCAGTGCGGTTCGAGGTGCGAAGTGGTAAGTGATGAAGTGAAAAAAATCACAAAATAAGAGCCCAGTGGAGTCGACATGAGATATCCTTTTCCATTTTCAGTGCGTCGGGGTTTCTTTTGGATCAGGGTTCCTTTCGGGTTCGGGGTTCGGTGGGTCTTATTGTCGTTTCCCTTCTCTGGTCGGGTATTGCAGCGGATGGATTGTATTGCTACGAGTCAGGACTTATGGTTTAATAGGGTGTTTGTAAGGAGCAACGGTGGTTTATATACTTGGAAACGGTGAGCATTCTTAGAAATGTCTGCGGCCCTTTGCTGCAACGGACCCATTCGTGGCCCTCCGGTCTTTTCCAGGAATCAGCATTATATGGACGTATTGGATACGAACTTTATATCTGCCCTAAAATATCGTAATATGCGCCCAACTCCTATCAAGCCCCAACAAAGCAAACGAAATCCCAAGCACAAACGAAGGTTCCCAGTTACGGACCATGGAAATAACCTCCTAACTAAAGGGATCTTATGAGGGATGACCCTAGTTCCGAAACGTCATGATGCCCCGCGACGATCAATGGGTCTGGTTCTGCCTAGGCAGACCGTTGCATTACCATGGAATAAAGAGGATGGTGAAAGAATGATGAGGTTTAGGAGCTGCTTGAAGTTTTATGAGTAGAAAAGTTTATAGATTAACTACAAATTTTGTATAAAGAAATAATTTGGGGTATAATAATTTCCTAGGTGGGTTGTTAGAATTGTTGAACTACTAGATGGTTTTGATGGTATCTTCATGTCCGGTAGAGTGTAGAGTGCTTTTCCTCGCTACGTTGGTTAAGTTACAGAAAAGTATCGTACAAAATGACACTATATAAAATATGCAAGGTAGATATAAAGTCCATTATTAATGTGGAGGAGTGACAAGTTGCCTAATACCTTGTGGCATTTGCTTCGTAGTGTATCTCCAGAGAACCTAGCTTCCATGATCGCAACAGCGGACGAACCATGTCTCTCATTGTGTGATGTCCAAATCCTCCACTCGATGATTCTACACAAGTCTATAAGGTGCATTATATGTGAGCCATTACTTAGAGCTTGTGGCTGACTGAATGGAATGTGGCGGGCCTCGATAGCTTATATCGCTTATTCCTTCCATGCTATCTATTAAGAGATTATTTAGGAACCGTTCCAAAACAGCATACATTCATAGTATAACTATGCAGTAAATATCTCCTAGGTTCCAAATCCTCAAATACTAGTACAACGTCACCCCCGAAAATGCTTCCCCAGATCAGCTGCACGCGATCACCTCGTGGGCGTTACCGCATGCACTACATTAATCAGTGGCATGTATTACGGAGCGCTCTAGACTCCTGAATACTCTAAAGTATGTTAAAGCAACATTTTCCATGGATGCATTAGGAAAGATGATCCGCAGATGGGTGATCTGCGGTGCCGCAAACGGAAAGTAGATCGAAGCTTGTTGCAAGGGAGAGTTGAACAGACAGCACGGGGCGGGATGGGGAATTGATAGGGGCACTCCCGCTTTTGTTAGAGACACTCCAAATTATGTAACTTAATAGCCGTGATTATATAATTTGAAATATCATGTGATCTGTATCTGAAATTCATCCATTCTCCATTATTTACATGATCTCCGTGTATGCCCGATTTTTCCACATGCAGTGCACTTTGACGGTGCTTTCTTTCGCTTTTGTATAGTTTTATACTCGTTGTTTTGCTCTAATTAATCTATCTTCCGTTTCTTAGGCCTTGGAAGAGGAACCAGAGGCTCTAAGAGTGGAAGATATTCCGATTCAGTCTCACAAAGGCCAGTTCTCCAAAACGGGTGGATATTAATCAACGGAATAGCTTTATTACTTTCCAATAAAGTAAAAATTCGGTGTGCGCAAGGAAGGCCCATTGTCTTTGTGAACGTATTCGTACACGAAGGTAAAGGGGCAAGATCTGTAGCTCTTTTAGCCTTTATAACTTGCTCACTGATTCGTCGGATCGAATATCGAGAAGCCCTAGTCATAATGTTAGTATAAAGCTGATGTGATGGTACTACTAGCCTTTCAATTTGATCTCTTAAAAACTCATATTGAAGCGTAATATATTGGGCTTGCAAAGTTTGTGAAATCCTTTCAAACACAATTAGCATATCTCCGGATGCAGCACCTATATACTTTTTTAAAAAGGCATGTGAGCCTTCAACTCGGGAGGCTGCCGAATTACCTAGATGTAGGTATTGCTGGGTCCACACAACTATAAACTTTTCTTTATAAATTAGCCATGTTTCTTTGATATATCGAATAGGGGGTAGGGGATATCGCTTTTCGAATTCTTGTAGCCTAGTATTATAGTTATCCTCGGTAGTAGAATAGATTAGCTGATTTCATGATTGTAGGAATTCTTGATGCTCGTCGTTTGTAGTAAAATGTTGCTTTATATTTTTTTGGCTCTTGGATCCCCAAGCTTCAAGAATGCTTGAATTCTTATTTATCCTAGGAGCTAGCTAAACTGATATCCCCGGCGTGTTGCTCTAGGCCTAATCGGGGAAGGTGTGGCAGAACTCCTACTGGCAGTCCGCCAAGATATTTTATGTTACGTTTTTGTTAATATGCCATATACAAAGTAAATACGGATATCGAGGGCATACAATCTTAATTACACCTAATAAAGTAAGATCTCGGTCAGTACGAAGCACTGGATCAAAAGGTAAGGGGTCAATAAATGAGAAAAAGGTCCTTAAGGCCCAGATATAGCTTTGCTCCTGCTCATTATGTATAAAATAGAATATAACACTAAATGTTGAGTTTGATGGTGATATACCAATAATATGTAGTAGTGGCATTTTATATCGATTTATCTTGTAAGTGTAATCTAAGACGAATACCCTATTATATTGGTTAGCATATCTAATTGACTCCGGATGTGCAAACATAAAAAAGATAATATGGCCTTCACTATCCTGTTTTATAGTGTATTTCCAAGAATTCTCTTACAAAATTTTTAGTAGAAGTTCTAAGGAGTATTATTACCAAGCTTTTATCTCCGTAAAACACTTCGCGTATTATAGATATCTCTAGGTGTAACTAAAGCATCAGGATGCTCTCGTTTAATTAACATTAGGATATCACGAGGCTTAGATGTAACGGTCCAAGAGGCAGTTTATTCAACTAGCTAGGACGACTCAACGAGTATTCTAAACATAAGGAAAGAAAGGAAAGAAAGGAAAGAAAGAGCAGTAACAGCATGCTAGAGACGCTTAGTATAGGGAATCCCCCCCCCCCCTTACCCGAATAAGATCCGCATAGGGTCCTAGGATTCAGGAGCTCCGAGGTGGCGAGCTCAGAGGTCAGGTTTACCCTTGGGTCACGGGTCAGGTCGGATGAATGCCAAGTCCTTTCATCCGATGTTTTAAAGCAACATCAGGTTAGAGCAACGCTAGCTGAGGGTGGCCGAAGCTCTATACCGGGCATAGCCCGTCACATTAGATGCAACCTCTGATATATCGAGTATATTTTAAATCTGTTTTTCTGTGAGTTTGCGAGCAGTAGGATGACCTATCATACTATTATCAGCCGTATGATTATGATTAGGGTTCTGGATTTGTAACTCCCATTTACCATCTAAAATCTTCTTCCCATATAGCTTGAATGGGTAGCAGATTCGCCGTGTTATTATTAATCTTCGCTTTGCTCCCTCTGGAGCATTAATTTGATTATGATATGTGCCACCACGATCATAACCAAGATAAATGTACTTATCTGTCTTTGATCGTATTGTAGTGATGGCATAGCCGTGAGAAACTATGCTGACGAACAGAGGCAATTAGCAGTTCTCTGCTATCAAAAATCTGTTTAATTGGGGGCTCCATTATTTTGAGATCACAATAGTTGTGTTGTGGAAGAGGAAACCAACTAAAGAATGTTGTTGCTATAAGTATTTCAGATACAGATCATAACGTAATCAACCACCGAACCGCCCACACCACCGAACCGCCCATTTCTCCGCAACCGTCAGATCTTCCATCTCAATATTATTCAACGCGTCTTTTTCTTACCATTACCATTAAAAAATGCC